>JAJOZX010008707.1:10000-179102 GCA_023014485.1 Bathynomus jamesi
TTTCCATAGTAGTGTAAAACAAATTGAAAGGGCATGAGCTTGGTCTCGATCTCGGTCTCGAATTTTAAGGGTCTCGATCTCGGAAGGTAGATCTCGATCTCGAACCTTTGATCTCGGTCTCGATCTTGGTCTCACAGGATCAGGTCTCGGTCTCAGTCTCGGACTTGGTGGTCTCGACTACATCACTGATATATATATATATATATATATGTCTCCCATTAATACTTAGATACGTAGATTTTTTATTTACACATAAATGAATTTCCCTACCTATATATTGTATATGAAATAAGAACATATGATAAATAAAAATAGCACGTATCTTTCCTTGTCTTTCGAATGGTGCGTATGGTAGACTCATTCACGTGATACTTGCGGCCAAGTGATGTTATGCTCACACCACCACGCATCTTATCTAGAATCTTTGTTTTTTCAGCTAATACTACTGTATTAGAGCGTGTTTGCGGACCGTGTATAATCAAATTTTCCGCTTTCGGCAAATAATTGTTCGCATTTATTTTTCAACGTATAAGTAAATTCGCGCTGGACAAACACGCGTTGGACGAGGGTTTACTATATATATATATATCATCACTGCATTCATATTTTAAGTGGAAATATGAAGAGCTAAATATATTTTTGCATAGAGCACCATTCCGCCCATACGCTCATTTCAGAGTACGAGCAGTTTGCAGCAGCATTGACAAGCAATTAGGGGGCCAAAGTACTGACGAGGCTTTCGTACGTGGTTCATCACCGCTGAAAGCAACAAAGCAAGCTCTGTGTTAGTCTAGTCCACCAAAGAACATCGTTATCTGTATTCAATTGATTGCAATTTTCGTTAGTTTGTATTGCAGGACCCCCCCCCTCCCCTCCCAAGTTGCTATCGGTTCTGGTTCATGATTCTCCGAAACGAATGAATAGAATTCGATGAAAATTTGCTGACACCATGTACTACTAACGCCATTTGTTTAACATCAGTTTGGAGAGAATGTCATTGGTTTGGACTATCGGAAGCACTATGGAAGCGGCATTGATTGGCCTGCCTATTCGCCTGATCTCAACCCGTGTGACTTCTTTTTGTGGGGATACCTCAAAGATAGAGTTTACCAGAGCAACTCAAAGACTTTGGAGGAGCTGAAATCATCGATTGAACGTCAAATCGTCGACATTCCGGAATGACAGAGGTTCTCCACAGCGTGGTATCGAATTTTGGGATGAGGTTGCGAAAAATCGTCAGAGTGGAGGGACAGTACATCGAACACATTGTCATATAAATGGCTTGAGATACTGATTTGAATGGCGTTTAAACTATCTTTGTATTCTCAATAGTTTTGGTGAAATAAAGGCTTAGACTTGGTAGGTACCATTTGGGCCACCCTGTATATATATGTGTATATATATATATATATATATATATATATATATAATATATGTATATGTGTGTGTGTGTGTGTGTCCTAATGCATTAAAGTAAATTATGGGACACGCCATTTTATTCATTTGCTGTAGTTATCCCTTAAAAACATTCCCGAACGTCAAGAAAAGGAAACCGACCTTGTAAATAGCTTTTTTGCTTAGTTGTCTTTGGAAAGCCGGGTCGACCTTATATATATACAGGGTGTCCCATAAGTTCAGTCTCGTAGGAAAATCTATTTTAAATTAAATTTATGAAAGTAATACATTACAACTAACCAAATGTTCAAATTGATGTCTTGTTTTGGGAAGTGATTTACACTCGTGAGGAAAAGGCCTCGGAGGCCTTTTCCTGAAGAGTGTAACTCGCTTCCATGTTAGCCATTGCATCATTCTACCTGCAATAAAAACAAGGTCCCCAAAACAAGACATCAATTTGAACATTTGTTTTAGTTCTAATGTATTACTTTTGTAAATTTAATTTAAAATAAATTTTTCTGTGAGACCAGACTTTGGGGACACCCTATATATATATATATATATATATATATATATATATATATATATATATACACAGGGTGTCCGAGAATTATCTGTACAATTTTTGGCTGTTATTAAAAGTCAACCATGAAGTGTAGAAATTCCAGTGTTGTCCCATTTTACAGAGAATCTCATTAAGTTTTTTCTGATACCAAGTTTTGACAAGTTTTTTAGAAATTCCAGTGTGTCCGAACATTATCTGTACAATTTCATCTTTTAATAAAATTCTTGATAACACACGTAAAATTCTTAAACAAGATTATTTAGAATCTGTATTTTCAAAAGTTTCTTTTATTAAAGTAACGTTGTTACAAACATTCGATATGTGCACCATTAGTGATTCGCAAAACATCCAAGCGATACTCCAAATGTTGCCATGTACGCTACAGTATATCCACATCAATTCGCTCAATAGCAGCTGTGATTCTTGCTTTTAAATCATCAATGTCTGTCACCCGCGTACATTTCTAAAAAACTTGTCAAAACGTGGTATCAGAAAAAACTTAATGAGATTCTCTGTAAAATGGGACAACACTGGAATTTCTACACTTCATGGTTGACTTTTAATAACAGCCAAAATTTGTACAGATAATTCTCGGACACCCTGTATATATAGCGAAATTTCTTTCTAAAGATCACGGATATAAGGACCAGGTGCTTATATAAATAACTTTTCATTTCACTGATCCAAATACTATCTTATTCATTATTTTTTCCGACTGGTTATTCAGATCGGTAAAATTCGGATATATGGATCGTGGATAGTTTTTTTTCCTATCTGATGTCAATCATCCACAATTACGAAGGGAATTTTGTATTTCTTCACAAGTTTCTTTATCTTATTTTTGCATATTTACCTCTTTCGTGATGAAATATATTTCTGCTTGCAAGAGCAACTGTTTGTTGATACTGTTTAATGTTGTTGTGTGAATATCATTTAGATAGCGTACGTTTTCTTTTTTACTATTTTAGCCCTTTTTGTGAGAGGGAGTAAGTGTCATATTTGTACATTTAATTTTATGGCGAACGCGTCATCTTTTTCTATCATTGTATTTATTACGTATGCAATGCTTTTAATTTAGTGTTGAAAGAGTTTTTAGAAATAGGTACATGTTCCAAAAAAGGTCTTCCCAATAAATAATTTATTGCCTATTACTTTTGGGAATACTTTTTGGATTACCAAAAGAAAAAAAAAAAATATATATATATATATACACCTGGTAACCGAATAGAAGTTCGGGGCGTCGGTCTCTCTTTCCCAGTGGGTGAGTTCTTTGCAGCCATCAATCTTGACTGAAATTTCTTTGAATTTCTTATAGTTTATTAGTTTCTTTTTTAATTTGGGCACGTCAAAACTGAACTGTAGTCAAGGTGTGGTATGTTCAGTGTTTTCAGCGAGGGAACCCATTACTTTGTCCAGTAATTGTTTTTTTTTTTTTTTGTTTATCGCTATCTGATTGTGTATTTCAAATTTTGCATCATCGGTCATTATTACTCCTAAATCTTTTGCTTTTGCGCTTCTCTGAATTTCCTGTCTATCTGGGGCATAGTACGCTGTGTCTGTCCAACTTCTCAATTTCTTCCATATTTCAATAGCTGAAGTTTCTCGGTGTTAAAATTCATGTTATTGTTTTCTAACTATTTGTATAGTCTGTCTGTCTCTCTCTGTAGGTAGGGGTGTGCTGCTGGAGATGGTTCGGGTCATGATCGCGTAAACCGGTTGTTAAATTTTGGTTGGTTCGCCGAACCGGCTGTTAATTTTGAAACAGGGTATAAAAAAATTAAAACAAGGAAAATTAATTCAACATAAACGAATTTAGTCAATTTACTGTAGGCAGACTCGGGTCATATTTGAAATACTAAATTTAAAAGCAAAATACCGTATTTTGTATTTGTTTTGATAGTATAAATGTAACAATATTTGTATTTTGTAACTGTTGGAAAGAATTTTTTTCTAAAATAAATTCCATTTTGTAAAAAAAAAAAATTAAAAAATAATGCCATGTAATGGCAAGATATCCTTTTTTGCAGAGTTTTCCGACAACAACTTAACTAAGAAATAAAAAAAATATATATTACTGTCGGAAAACACGTTAATAATATTTGGATAAATAATATTTTTTTCATATTTTTAAAAAAAATTATCTAAAATATTTACTAAGATAGTCATTGAAATCCTACAAAGAGCGAAATAAAAAAATGAGCACATTTTATTGAATCTCTTAAATTTTTATTGAATAGCCAATATATGCTATATAGTTCAAAATTGTAGTTTATTTAATTTTAATCAGTTTAAATTACTGTATAAATACTAAATATAATAAAAGAAACGTGCACTGGATGGGTATAATGTTTATACAGGGTGTCCCATAAGTCCTGGTCTCATAGGAAAATTTATTTTAAATTAAATTTACAAAAGTAATACATTAAAAGTAAAACAAATGTTCAAATTGATGTCTTGTTTTGGGACATTTTTTTTAGTTGCAGGAAGACTAACACGCAATGGCTAATATGGAAAAGAGTTGAACTCCTGAGGCAAAGGCGGAGCTCTAGTATTTGAAATGTCCATTTATTAAAGTGTTAATTTTACTTTGTTTTTAACAGATGCTTTACAATCATTTATTTAGTTTATGTATTTTAAAATGTAGTATTTGTATTTGTGTTTTAACACCGATATATTATATATATATATAATATATATATATATTATATAATATATATATATATATATATATATATATATATATATGCATTTGTATCAACAATTGCCAAAATGTTCTGGGAATGCACCGCTTGTAGTGGACTCAGAATTGACTGCCATACGGCAAGCTGTATTGCCAGATTGTTATTTGTAGCCTTTTATGTTACTTTCTGACAAGCAATTTGCTATTTTTGGTGGCAGTTATTGCATTAAAAGCTCTTAATAAATTACAATGTTGTGCTACAAATTATTTCCAAAATCCACAATCATGTGAATTTTGGAAAATAGTTTTGAAAATAGCCAATTTTTATCTGGCAGGTTAGCAACTGTGCTGCCAGTATGCGCATGCTAGCCGCTGGTGATAGGTTATACGTGCTGTTTTCTCCATAATTAATATTTTCAAATTAAAACGAAGTTTATATATTGTGATTTTTTATTTTAAGTATTTAGAACGTGAATGTGTATTTGAAGAGACAAGGAGTGTTGTCATTTTTCAAATTAAAACCACAGAAAACATTAGATCTGAATGATGAAGATAAGTCCAACAGCAGCCAAACTACATCGAACACAACTATGGTAAGAAATAGTTCATCGAAAGTCCCAGTTTGGCCCAATTGTTGGTTCCCAAAACAATTTAATATTTTACGGAACAATACCCATGGTTAAAGGCTAATAACAAATATTTGAGCTGCCAAACATTCTCGGGCATAGATTTTCTTGGTACAGAAAGAGAGAAACATGTCCACTTATCTATCCAATGGACAAACTGTTCACTTAGTGCAAGTGGAACATCTAAAGAAATTCAACAAGCGTCTCAACGAAAGAAAATAAAAGAACATTCATTGTCGAGCGGCGCACATTTAAAGATGGCCGAAATATTAGAAGAATCCCAAGAGCAGGCACTACCTTCGGTAATTGACACCAGGCGTGGGGACGAGACCTGGCCTCAGGCCTCGAGGCCGAGGCCTTAAGATTGTTAGGCTGAAGGTATTTGCATCCAGAGGTGTGATATTCGGATGCAGATAACTAATGCGATATTTGCATCGCTTGGTGCAGATACAAACTTCGAAATCTTTTACAAATAAGCTCCATGCTTTGGGAAGGCTCAACAATCTAACCTAGCCTAGGCCTAAAGCTAGGCGGACCTCAGTTTTAGTGGCTCCCTATCTATTGCATTAATAGGAAAAATAAATGTAACTATATTTAAAACCAAATTATATATATGATGCAAACCACAAGGAAAAAGAAAAACGATTCGAGATTTTTTCTTTTTCCTTGTGGGTTTGCATCATATATATATATACAGGGTGGGCCGAAAGTCTGGATCCATAGGAAAATATTTATTTTAATACATAAATTACAACAAATGGTAAATACTTAAAATGAATATCAACTTTAACTCGTAAATGCGTATCCGTGATACTGTACAGTAGTTCGTACTCCAGTATAAATACTCAAATACTTTTTTTATTTCAGCCCAGAAATGGCTTCGAATCTAACAACAGAAGACCGGGTAGAACTTGTGCTCCTGTACGCAAGACAGGGCGCTACACACAGAGAAGTTGCTACCGAATTCAATAGAAATCATCCTGATAAGTATCCAGTAACACACGCGACTGTTGGCAAGTTGTTTAAACGTTTCAAAGAAACAGGAAGTGTACATGATCGACGGCGTTCTGGTCGTCCAAAAACTGCAACTGATGAAAATACCTCTGCAATGGTATGTGAAACTTTAACGAATAGTCCAGTAAAGTCAAAAAGAAGATTATCAAATGAAACACGCATCTCGAGAACGTCAATTCGAAGAATTATTAAAAATCATAAATTCCATCCCTAAGTGTCTCGATGTCAGAGGCCGCCAATTTGAGCATTTGTTATAATTTGTTGTTTATACTGGGGTACGAACCACTGTACAGTATCACGGATACGCATTTACGAGTTAAAGTTGATATTCATTTTAAGTATTTACCATTTGTTGTAATTTATGTATTAAAATAAATATTTTCCTATGGATCCAGACTTTCGGCCCACCCTATATATATATATATATATAATATATATATATATATATATATATATATATATATATATATAACGATTGGTTAAGTCGTAATATTTTCGTTAGTTTGAACGAAAATATAGCGACTAAACCTAACCTAACCTAACCAAACAAAATGTAAAACTAAACCTAACCTAAAGAAAATATCGCGACTTAAACCTAAAGCTCGAATTTATTTCTTGACCATGGGAAAGAATAATATGTGCTGTAATTGAAATAAATTTTACATTTTGTTTGATTTTTATTGTTATTTTCTCATTAATGCAATAGATGGGGGCCCCTAAAACTGAAGTTCGTCTAAAGCTCTTCCAAAGGTAACCTTCCGTAGCCTCATACTAGCCTGTATCTCTTCTTCTTTTGAAATCTATAAAGAAAAAGCAAGATTCTACTAAAAGTTAATAAACAAAGACATAGCTCACTTCACTTCCCTAATAAAAGGGAATTATTAAGCGTTAAACACGTTCATCTATCACACGCGGCCACACAACAACAACGACACGCTGCGTCTTTACACTTGACGGGTCACACAGTCAGACACAGTTGCCAGAACAAGATTTCCTGGGCACCATATATTAGCCCAATAAATTTTTATTTCTCATTTCATGCAGTTCTTATTTCTCATTTTAATATACTTGCAATATTTCAAGTATTTATGATGATATGGAAAGTTATGATGTGGTGATGATCTAGCAAAATATTTCAAGATTGTACTAAATCACTGAGTGTTGATCGTATAATTTCTGAATGGCTACAATTATTGGCGACTCTAGCGAGCATTACGAACAGAGCTACATTTGGAGATGCCTTATTTTTTTTAAAGTTTTGTATTTTTATGTATCTTGACAATAAGAAATTGTGGTCTTAAAGTCTATCAAAGATCATTAATGTAATTGTAGCTTGTACTGTATGTGAAAGATGTTTCTGATGTACGGTAGGCCTATAGGTATGAAGTTTATATCATGCCATTACTATATAATTATATATACGATGATAATATAATAACGATAACATTGAGAATATATTTTCACCTGATATTTCAACATGTTATATATATAATTTGATTCAAGAGTATATTTTCACCTGATATTATCCATTATCAGACATTTTTAGTTATATCTATAATACTTTACAGTATTGAAGTAAATGAAAAAGACCAAAAAAAATTATTTGCAAACAATATAACGATTTACATCTCGGTTATAATGCCGATCGATATTAACAAAATTATTGTTTACATCCGATATTATATATTCATTTTCAAATCATATTCTTTAGAAGTTTGTATGTTACAATTTACGACGGGCGAAAAACAAAATTATCGACGCTAGTAGCTAGTTATCACTATACCAGGTGGTATTTTTCTCTAGTTTGGCCTATTTTTTGTTGTAGAAATAGACACAATACAATAGTTTATACACACAAATAACACAAACACATTATATGAGCTCAGTTCAACTGATGACCAACTGATAGATTACTTTCCCACACTAGTTTTGCTACATTAAGTCAATTGGTCTACTGCTGACTGACTGAATAATATTTATATACCGCGACATGTATAATATTTATGTACCTTACATCACAGTGACCTGTCACTAACCAGTTGGTCACCTAACTGAATAGTATTTATCAAAAACTGCCGCCTGACTAGTCACCTGTCTGAATAATATTTATCAAAGTATGTCGCCACATACGGTCACCTGTCAGGTCATGGCCCTCACCTGAAGAATATCTACCCCGAGCGCGCCCACCTGAAGAATCTCCAGCCCCAACGCTACCGGGGGTTGAAAAATACAGAACAAAACAAATCAGGATTCCCTAAGGCCTCCCGAAAGTCACGAAGCCTTTCCACTTTTCAGATGGCCTCGAGACCAAGGCCACTTTTGAGGTCCGAGGCCTGCAAAATATGCCCGAGGCCAGGCCTCAGCCCCATGTCTGAGTGACACTATGTACAGCACAGCTCGAGACATTACCGTTAATATTTTTAATGTAGTTTGCAGTCTAGAGCAGGGGTTTTCAAACTGTGTTCCGCGAGAACTTGATGGGGTTCCGTGGGGCATGTCATGAGAGACTGAGAAGGAGAGAGAAGTAAGATAAAATAATATCAATTGGCATGGATGAATTTACGATATATATTCCGCGAATTCACTGATTGTGTTTTGAAAGGCGTAACAAAGAGAGAGTGGGGGGGGGGAGAGAATTTTAATTCAAACGATGAAATATCCAGAATAAGTGTTGCCCTCTCGCAGCCACAGTAAGAAACAGGAGCCCATTTTGTAAACAAAACACAGCTGATGACCACGAGCACTGGTCTCATTGATTTGGTGAGTTTTTCTGTTTTTAGGTTTAGTTTTCTCATTTCACGGAAGTTATGATCACAGTAATGTAATATTGAACTTTTATCCAAAGAAAAGCAATCACATCCAAGTCATTGAATATTTATTTGTTTAACTATTAAAATTACTCCTCAATAACTGTAAAATTCCTCACTTTTACTTATTTTGCATTGAAAACTTTTTACAATAAACACGATATTTTTTATACTTATAATTTCTTTTATGCTGACAGTAATGTGGGGAGGGGAATTTAAAATAAATAGGTCACAAAGTAAATTATCTTTTTTTCTTGTAAATTTCTAAACTTGTATATTTTTTTTAAAATTCATATAACTGTATATGTAAATTTCATAAATTACGTTAATAAACTGCAGTGAGCATAAATTGCGTTTTATTACCAATTGCTTTATATCATTAAAATTTTACCTGTTGGTCAAGGTAAAAAAAAGGTTCCGTGGCTTCAAAAAGTTTGAAAAACTCTGGTCCAGAGAAGCAAAATTAGACCTTTATCTGATACTGACGCTGCGCTTGAGTTACAAGGAAAGAATGCAGTTAACATCGGCAATTACCTCTATTCTCGGTTTTCGGCAAGTCGTAGTTGTTGAACACATCTCAGCTCAAATGAAAAAAGCTCTGTTTACAAAATAGTTAAGAATGGTGCGAAGCTATGCACAATAATTGACGAAGTATCAAGAATAGCTAAGAAAAATGCGTTTGTTATTTATTTACGGTGTAAAGTCAAATCCGCAGCCGAACAACGTGTTCAGATCTTTAATTGAATGTTTAAATAACCATGGATTTGACAAAGAATACTTGTTGAAAAATCTGATAGCCTTTTTGCTCGGATCGTGCTAGTCCAATGTTGGGCAGGCACTCAAGGGTAGCAACAAAATTGACAGAAGTATTTTCAAACACTGTGAACTGGCATTGCTTGAATCATCGCTCGCAGTTAGTTCTGGTTGATGTCATCATTGATTTAAAAGAAGCGAATCGTTTTAAAGTGTTCTTAGACAAAATATACTCAATTTACCCTCAGTCAATTAAAGACCAAAATAGAACTCAAAGCAATTGAAACAGATTTTGGAATTGAAATTATTAAAATGGAACGTGTTCTGGGTCCTCGGTGGGCAGCCTGTAGTGCAGAGAGCCGCCAATGCTGTTTGGAGAGCGTATCCTGCTTTATATTCCCGTTTTTTCAGAAATTCTAACCTTGCTAGAATGGCGAAATGAATTGCTAATCTAAAGTTTTTCTACAATTTATCCTTGATGATCGATAATTTGGAGGGAATTGCCTTGCTATCGAACGCTTTGCAATCACGCTATAATAATCAAATAAATAAGAAGGTATAATATTAGGTGAATACCTAGGGTAAAGTTGGCAATGATCGCGCATTTGACTTAAAAAAAAAAAACCCACAAAATACTGTTACAGTGAAGAAAATAAAATTCATGTGAAACATTATTTCTAGTAACTTAGTTACTAGAAGTAATGTTTCACACTTTGTGGGGAGTGTTTTTAAGTCAAATGCGTAACATATGATCGATGCGCGACCATTTTCAACTTTACTCGATTTGTAATTGTGTAGTTATGCGAATGTGTAATATTAACTGAATATCTAACTGTATATACTTCTAAACATATGTTTGTAGTTTACAACAGATAATTTCCATGTATTTTTCACTTTTCCTCTGTATATCAAACTAATTTACATAACTTTGCTACTTTGTATTATCCATCAAGATTTATCATACAACTCTATTCTGCCAATAAAGCATAACATTTGCTTATTAATGGCAGTTCTCTGCTATGTAAATATATGAAGGCATTACCGTCCCATTTGTCCGAATGTATAACGAACATGTGTATATATATATATATATATATATATATATATATATATATATATATATATATATATATACTGTATATGCATGCGGGTGCGTATTTATGGATATACATGCATGTACCTGCATATGTGTGTGTGTGCGCGTGCATATAATATATATATACAGAGCTGGGCAGTATTTAAATACATTTGTATTTAAATACGTATTTAAATACATTTGTGTATTTAGAACTGTATTTATAAATACATTGTTTTTCATGTATTTAAATACAGTATTTAAATACTTTAATGAGTATTTAAATACAATGTATTTAAATACTCAAAATATAAAAATGTAAATACTTTTACTGGTTTAATACACGTTCTGTACTAGCACAGTACGACATGTCGACAGTGTAGTACAGCATGGTTCATGTTTTAACGTGTCAGTTCAATCAGTTGTGTGCCACTCTTAGTCGAAAGCGGTTGATTTCTTTATCGTGTGCGTGTCATGGCTTAGTGAATTAGTGAATGCATATGTTAAAATTTGTATGTATTTAAAATGTATTTACAAATGTATTTAAATACAATTGATGTATTTTGTATTTAGTATCTAAATACATTCGTAAATGTATTTAGTATTTAGTATTTAAATACATTTCTCCCATGTATTTAGTATTTAGTATTTAAATACATTCAATGTATTTATTGCCCAGCTCTGTATATATATATATATATATATATGAAAAATTATTTCACGAAAGTAACACGTGAAAAATATTTATGATGAATAAAACCACGAAGGAAAGGAAACACAAAATGGTGCTCAAGCGCTTTCGTCTAATGACATCCTCAGGAACACTGAAGTACATAAAAAGGTTAAGCCTAATATTAGGTTACAGAAAGAAAAAAAAAAAAAATAAATAACATACATACACACACACATATATATATTATTATATTATATATTATACATACATATCTATATATACAAATACATACATACATACATACATACAAATACAATAAACAGAGAAGTAAAAATAAAAAATTAAAAATTAAAAATTAAAAAATTAAAAATTAAAACCTTAAAGGATTACCAGTGAGGCGTACAGATTTGTAAGGAAAAATATCGATTTTTAGCACAAGATCAAATGGATTATAAAAATACAAATTTATACTGGAACTCTGCCCGGGTTTTAACACACTGCTGCCTATGGTCAGGTTTCGATATATATAAAAAAATAAAATGCAAATTAAAAGTTAATAAAGTAGAAGACAAGTTTACCAAAGATTTAATGTTTTACCCTTCTTATCTAAATCTGTTTTAAAGGAATTCAAAAAACAGGATCGAGATGAAAAAGATCTTTGCTTATGTTGAAGTTATTTGAAAGTTGGATAATGGCAGACTCAAGAATATTTCTATTAACAATGTTGCTTGAATGGAATAAAACAAGCATTATTCCAATCAATACAGTGGGCTAACTTGACAAATGGACAAAAGGGCACTGGACAACTGTCCTGTTCTAACGGAATATTGATGCTGTTTTATACGTGTGTGCAAATCCTTTCCGTCTGACCTATGTAAAGGAATCACATTGTTTACAACCAATTTTATAGATAATGCCTGAATTATTGGTAGGGCTATTTTTTACTATGATATTTTTCACAATATTGTTATATGAAAATACTACATTAATATCCAAAAGTTTAAGTACATTAGCAATCCTAAAAAGCCCGGGAAAAATGGAAGTACTAAAATATTTTTGACAAAGTACGAGTGTTAATATTGACACGATAGAAAGTTCGTTTTGCCTTGTTGAGACAAGATTCCATAAACGCAGATGGATAACACAAATCACTTCAATACCGTTGATTTTTTCCAATTCGGCATCGATGTATTCCGGACTGGCGATCCTAAGGCGCGGAGAAACATTGATGAAAATATGGCCTTCTTAGTGGGGGTATCATGTCCCGAGTAAAAGTGTACGTAGGACAAATTGTTTGTCGTTTCCGATAGATACTAAACTTAAAACCTGGGCTTTCCTATGTACACGCACATCCAAAAATGGGATTGAATTGTCTTGCTCAACTTCTAAAGTAAACTTAATGGAGGGGACTTGATCATTTAACTGAAGGAGGAAGCTATCCAGGTCACGATTCGGCCAGATACACAAAATACGTCGACGTACCGCAACCAAGGATGCCAACCCCCAGGATTCTCGGAATATAGGTAATTTCGAAAACTCCATATAAAGTTTACTTTAGAAGTTGAGCAAGACAATTCAATCCCATTTTTGGATGTGCGTGTACATAGGGAAAGCCCAGGTTTTAAGTTTAGTATCTATCGGAAACGACAAACAATTTGTCCTACGTACACTTTTACTCGGGACATGATACCCCACTAAGAAGGCCATATTTTCATCAATGTTTCTCCGCGCCCTTAGGATCGCCAGTCCGAATACATCGATGCCGAATTGGAAAAAATCAACGGTATTGGAAGTGATTTGTGTATCCATCTGCGTTTATGGAATCTTGTCTCAACAAGGCAAACGAACTTTCTATCGTGTCATATTAACACTCGTACTTTGTCAAAAAATATTTAGTACTTCCATTTTTCCCGGCTTTTTAGGCATTGCTAATGTACTTAAACTTTTGGATATTAATGTAGTATTTTCATAACAATATTGTGAAAAATATCATAGTAAAAAATAGCCCTACAATAATTCAGGCATTATCTATAAAATTGGTTGTAAACAATGTGATTCCTTTTACATAGGTCAGACGGGAAAGGATTTGTACACACGTATAAACAGCATCAATATTCCGTTAGAACAGGACAGTTGTCCAGTGCCTTTTTGTCCATTTGTCAGAGTTAGCCCACTGTATTGATTGGAATAATGCTTCAGTTTTATTCCATTCAAGCAACATTGTTAATAGAAATATTCTTGAGTCTGCCATTATCCAACTTTCAAATAACTTCAACATAAGCAAAGGTCTTTTTCACTCGATCCTGTTATTTTGAATTCCTTTAAACAGATTTAGATAAGAAGGGTAAAACATTAAATCTTTGGTAAACTTGTCTTCTACTTATTAACTTTTAATTTGCATTTTATTTTTTTTATATATATCGAAACCTGACCATAGGCAGCAGTGTGTTAAAACCGGGCAGAGTTCCAGTATAAATTTGTATTTTTATAATCCATTTGATCTTGTGCTAAAAATCGATATTTTTCCTTACAAATCTGTACCCTCACTGGTAATCCTTTAAGGTTTTAATTTTTAATTTTTTAATTTTTTATTTTTACTTCTCTGTTTATTGTATATATATGTATGTATGTATGTATGTATGTATTTGTAATATATATATAGATATGTATGTATATATATGTATATATATATATATATATATATATATATATATATATATATATAGTATATATATATGTGTGTATGTGTTATTTATTTTTTCTTTTTTTCTTTCTGTAACCTATATATAGGCTTAACCTTTTTATGTACTTCAGTGTTCCTGAGGATGTCATTAGACGAAAGCGCTTGAGCACCATTTTGTGTTTCCTTTCCTTCGTGGTTTTATTCATCATATATATATATATATATATATATATATATATATATATATTTTATGTCACGCGCATGTACAGTATATATGTATGTATGCTTCCTGTAGCAACTGATGTGCACCATCAACGCATATAAAACCAATAAATTGTAACATTGATGTTAGTATTGCTGCTGTTGCTGTCATTATTGTTTTATAGTCTATTCTACTACGCTACATATGACTGGGAATACACTAACTCTCGCATTATCATAACCTTGGTTTAGCTTCCGCCCGAATTGTTCATTCTGACGAAGGTCAAGCTTGTCACTCCACCTTAGACCTACAGTTTAACGTGGAATCTGAGCCACGCCCCACCAGCAGCCCAGCGTCTTTAACCACTAGGTTACCCACTGGCAGTGTTCCCTCTAAGGTGTGCGCGTGTGCGCGCGCACATGGGTTTTATTGCCGCGCACACAGCCAAATTTTATGCGCACAAAAATTTAAAGTTAATTGGACATAAACAAAAATTATTTTCAAATGCTTAAGTTTTCTGTTATCTTAACTTTTTCAACACAAGAAACACAACTGTTTATGTTATCTTCATTTACTAATTGGCAACTCCGTATATCTATATCTTACGACATAAATACTGAATCATTTGAATGAGTCACGGTTGCTGAGCTGACTCAGTTATTGTCTGGAGTTTCAACGTTCTGCGTAGCTGGTGCATAGTGAAATATTTGTTACCAATAGTTTGTTGATATATAGTCAAATTCATTTTCCAAAATATACGACAATAGCTTTCGTAATATTTACTAGTTCATTAAGGAGTACCGTTACGGTATGTCGGGAGTAAATTAATAATATTAAGGAAAGTGCCTAAAAGATATTTATATTCGGTATAAACAAAGGTGGGCAGTTGCGCCGCAAAAAGTTGCGGCGCAACTTGCGGCGCAACATTTTTGGTTGCGCTTGCGGCGCAACTTTTTGAAAAGGGTTGCGCTTGCGCGTGCGGCGCAACTATTTCAGCAGAGTTGCGGTTGCGGCTGCGGCGCTACAAAAATCGTTGCGCGTGCCCACCACTGGGATATACGTTAAATGCAAAGGTGGGCAGTTGCGCCGCAAAAAGTTGCGGCGCAACTTTTTGAAAAGGGTTGCGCTTGCGCGTGCGGCGCAACTATTTCAGCAGAGTTGCGGTTGCGGCGCTACAAAAATCGTTGCGCGTGCCCACCACTGGGTATAAACCGACCAACTTTATTGCGCGTATTGCTGTCGTGTGCGGGATTACGTGTTCCAGTTGCATTGTTACTTTCTTTAAAATTGGTTCTTTTGACCCAAAGGAATTGTAACCTAACTTAACCTAGGTTAGGTTAAATCAATATAAGGCCTATTCCCATAATTTTCTTCGGTTTATCCGTCTCTAATGTATTCATCCGTGCAGACGAAAAAGGCCTAGGCTGCCTATATACTCTAATCTTTATTTACGAATGAGGTATCGGCTTCTACTCTTAATTTATCGGATATTAAATAATTATTATAATTATTATTATTTAAATCATTCATAAATTCTTAATAATACTATTATTAGGGTAAATTACAAGGAGACAGCCCCTCGCTGAATTATTAGTTTATTATGATGAAAAATATACCACACGTCGTACCGTACGACATGTTGCATGAGTATGTCACTGCCAGGCGTAAAAAAATGTTTTATGGTGGTCATTTTATAATAAAATTTTACTAATTTAATTATTAAACATTTTATGTTTAACCTTTTGAACCACAAATCTTCATAATGATTGTGTGACAGAACCCGCTAAAAACCTGAAATTTCAGCTATGTTTGCATACGATTTTCTCAATAAGTTTCATTTCGATTTAAATAATTAGGTACCGCGGGCGTTAGAATATAGTATTTTCTCTAATTATGGAAGGTAAATTCAATCAAACGCGTTTTCTGTGAACTATATCTTATTCTAAAATATAAAGTAAGAATACATATAAATTATATATATGTGTATATGTACATTATGTATATATATATATAAATGTATGAGTCCAAATCTACCCAATGGCCCGAATAGGTTAATATTATGTTCAATATAATAATAATATGTTTTGCTATGCAATCATTTTACGTTATTTAGCATAAATATAGGTACAATTTTATGATAATTGTTTGTTTTTGTTTCAGATTTTAAAATTAATGAACCGACACTATAGTTAATTCAGCATGTCTTTATCAGTAAAATAACAAGTTACCTTTATGGTAATTGCAGTGTTATAAGTTTGCTCAAATAATACTGGTGTGCGCATGTAATGAAACATTCGTACTCTTTAATTTAGAAGTTATTACATCTTATAATTAACCCATTACACCAATGCATAAAGGAGCTAAACGGAAAAGAGCTGCAAATTTCTTTAAGACAGAATGGATGGAAGTATATATAGAAACAGCAACACCAAAATCTGATAGTGATTTGCGCGTGCAGTTGCGAGACATATTCACTTTCAATTCCGATACTGGAGTGATTTGTAATTATTGTCGAGATGCAAAAGTAGCAGGGGAATTTGCATGTGGAAAGATGTGGGGTGATGTATGGAAACTTGACTTTTTAAGGCGTCATTTATCAAGCAAATCTCATTTAGACGGTGTAACGAAACTTAGAAATAAAAATCCTTCATTACCAGCAAAAGGTCTGCTCAGAATGTTGCATGAAAGTCCTGAAGAAAGACAAAGAAAATTAATGTTTTGCGAGCGAAAACGTTCAAATCAAGAAGAAGTTCAAGTTTTAATTGATAATGTTATTTTAGCTGTTAAAATGAATAATTCCATGTTCTCTGTTCAGGACATTAATGATCATATGTCAAAGTATGTTAATATTCCAGATAATTGGAGAAGTAAAAATTATGCATTTGAATTTTTGGAGAATATTAACGCGATTGTGCAAAATGATGTAATGACAGAAATAGCTTCAGCAACGTTTCATACGTTAACTCTTGACGAAAGCACGGATATTTCCGTCAACAAAATGTTGGTACTTTATTTCAAATATAGAGCTCAGAATTCCACCGAATATAAAACGACATTTGGTGGAATAGTAAAATTACAAGCATGTGATGCTTCTACAGTTGTTTCTACAATCGAGCAGTTTTATGAAGAACATAATCTTGACTTTAAAAAAATGGTTATGTTCACATCTGATGGTGCCTCGGTAATGTTGGGTCGGCTTAATGGCGTGGCTGCGCAACTGAAGCGTAAAATTCCTCATTTAGTTGTACAACATTGTGTTGCCCATCGCGAAGATTTGGGTATTTGTGATACTTGGAAAGAATTCAAGCTGATAAGGAACATCGAAACTTTAATTAGGACCATATATACATTATTTTCCAGATCTACAACAAAGAAGAGCAAATTCGAAGGGATTGTTATTGCTTCTGAAATAAGTCGGTTGCCTTCAAACCTCTTAATGAAGTACGGTGGTTGTCGAGACATTTTGCACTGGAAGCAATAATTAGAAATTATGATTCTTTAATAGTGTATTTTGAGTAGGATGTATCAAATGATCCAATTTCAAATTATTGTCACACAAAATTAACTAACCCTGAGTACCGAATAGCTTTGGAAATTTTGAATGATGTTTTGGGTGATTTGGCTTCCTTGTCTAAGCTTTTACAGAAGCGTAATCTAACACCACTAGATGCAAATCATCTTGTTCATGGTAAATTGAATAAGATAAAAGAACAATATCTTGGTGAAAAAATTTCATGGAGTAAACATGTACAAACACTCCTTAACAAATTTCATGAAGAAAATATTGAAGTTGATACTTGTTCTTTGTTGAATTTCATAAAAACGCTTTGTGTTCACATGGAAGACCGGTTTCCTAAGAACGAAGTAAAAGAATGGTCTTTATTTGATTGTTCAGCAATTGCAAAATGCAACTTTGGCTTTGGAGTTGAAGAAATTCAATATTTGTGTTCCAAATATGTCGATTTTCTAAATGAAGGATGTCATTATAGAACAGTACAATGACTTTAAATTTATTGCAGGTGAAAAAATAAAAGTGAAACTTATTGAAAACTATGCTGATATGGTGGTTTTTGTCCTCCAAAATGAACAATTTAAAGATCTTGCAATATTGATGGACATAGGAGGAACTTTTTTAGCATCTAGTGTGGACTGTGAACGTGGTTTCAGTTTGATGAACTCGATAAAAAATAAGCTGAGAAACCGTTTACAAGAAAATCATTTAGATATGCTTATGCGTGTGAAAAGTTACCTAAATGATGGAGGAACAATCAACCTTGAAAGAGTATATTCAAGATGGGCAAATCTGAAAGACCGTAGAGAAAAACAAGTAGTAAGAAACTAGTATAAACCATTAAAATTCAATATATTGTTTAATTTTACTTAAAATATTTTTAATTTGGATGTTCTTATAGAAAATATATTTATTTATAGAATAAATGAATGTAAACTTCATTACTCATAGTTTTATTGTCTCCTTAAAAAGTATAATATGGTGCTATGTTTTAAAATAATGATACAATTGTTAATCTTTCAAAATCATCTACCTCCTCTTTATGATTTTTTTGATGATTCAATGAATGATGCCAAATTATAAAGTTTGCACAATTTTATAACATTATTGGGAATGTTGCACACAAGAAACAAAATGCGCACATAAGCAGCACAAAATTAGAGGGAACATTGTTACCCAGGGTACCCATTTATCTACCAACCAATTTCTTTATTGTGTGGAAGGATGAACAGCTGGGCTTTGCTGCGCGCCGGCTGCCGTCCGGGTCTCGATCCCGGGGCCGATGGATTTGTCGTCAGCGACGCTGACCACTACACCACGGAGGTGTGTGTGTATATATAATGTTATTATATGCTACTTTTTGTATACCTTTTTTATACCTTATATACGTAGCAAAGAACAATAAAATTATTAGTTATTATTATTATTATTATTATTTACGATAAAAACTAAACTTTTTCTTTAATGTATGAAATTGAAGTACAGTTTGTGGCAGTTGCTTGCAACTCGCGGCTGAAATTACACAGATTTCAGTCAAAAAACTAGCTTTTTTTTTTACATATTTAGAGAAATAGTTAAACTATTTCCAATGTTCGTGTATTAATATACTCGTATCATATTCAAAATCAGTAAATTTACTCTCAAAAACAATTAAAATTTTTATTGTTTACATGAAAATATCTAAAAAATGTCTTTTACGAATTTTTCCCTAAAAAAAACAATCAATTTTCTCAGTTCTCTCGACTTTCATAACGTAACGACAAAATCGAACAGTCTATTCTATATAGGTCTGTGGTTCAACTACTGATCTAACCTAACCTTTCCTTTCCTAGTATAGAAACAAAAGAATCGCGCTTTCATTTGGCCGAAATGGTAAAAAAACAAAAATTATTTTGGCGGATAAGTTAAATTTGGGGGAAAACGCCATAACGGCAAAGCCCGACACAAATTGTTGATATTTGAACG
Source organism: Bathynomus jamesi (assembly GCA_023014485.1). NCBI lineage: Eukaryota > Metazoa > Arthropoda > Malacostraca > Isopoda > Cirolanidae > Bathynomus > Bathynomus jamesi. Next base: position 29,950 of record JAJOZX010008707.1, read on the forward strand.
GTGCAGTTTTTTAAAAAGTCATTTGAAATATATTAAAATAAATTAATATTTCACTCGATTGTGACATTTGGTCCACCATATATATTATATATATATATACACACACTGTGTGTGTGTATATATATTATAATATAAATAAATAAATAAATAAATGTCCCCGTCCAAATTACCCTCTCTCTCTTCATGCATGATTGATGTTACATGACAGGACGGAATAATTAATTTATATAAAAGTTATAAATAAAATAATTTTGGTCACATTTCCGTGAGTAAAATGTTTATTATTTTTGTTAATAATAATATTATTATTAATATTATTATTATTATTAGCCTGCAGAATCGTTTATAGAAAGACATTCTTTTAACCCATATATTAACCCATTGACTATATTTGTAGTCAAATATACAGGGTATCCCATAAGTCAAGTCTCATAGGAAAATTTATTTTAAATAAATTTACAAAAGTAATACATTAGAACTAAAACAAATGTTCAAATTGATGTCTTATTTTGAGACCTTGTTTTTGTTGCAGGTAGAATAACACGCAATGGCTAATATCGAAGCGAGTTACACTCCTGAGGAAAAGGCCTCCACCTTTTAGTTCTGTTACTGGTACTCCTTTCTTTCTTACTTATGGGTTCAAAAAAAGCAATGTGGTGCCTATCAACTACTTGACTAAGCTACACTTAGGTCCATTAAAAGAAAACATTTAAATAAGTTAAATATATTTACAAAACCTAAAATCTAAACTTAAATTAACACTAAAACTTAAATTACCAACGAAACCATGCACTTAAAATATGTACAAATAGTAGGTCCTGTTCCTACTTAAAGTAAACTATCACTTCACTTCACTTGTCTCAGTCGCACTGGTGTCCCAAACTATTAATCTTGACTTCCGTTATTGCAAGTGCTTTAGATGGACAGGCAAGGATAGGCTTTGTTTCCAACCCTTCCTTGACTTCCCAATTGCTGACGCTTACCCTTGGAACTGGGGCCACAAAACGTTCTGACCGTCACGTTCAACTCCTGTAGACGGCTGTTCCAATTACCAAGAATTCAGGTTCCTAGCCGAACCTAAGCGCAGTTCCACATTCCAGATTTGAAGCCTCGTATTAGAGGCTTCAATACTTTCACTATAGACAATGTTCAGACACCCCTGTACCTTGTACCCTGAAGTTACCACAGATTTAATGCCGAGAACTCAAACTTTTAAATATCTAACTTTCTTGAAATTTCTAGAACTTGAATTTCCCGCTTCCAACATTTATTGTTCAGATCACAAACACGAATCATCCCCAAACTTCCATTACTATCACCTCGCTCACTTTCAAATCATTCACACCAAGCTCTAGTCTCACACTCCACCTATCGCTCACATTCAACTTTCACAATGACCCGACCATACTAATCAAACGCTTCCAGTTCAGTATATTAATTTTGTAAATTTAATTTAAAATATATTTTCCCATGAGACACGACTTAATGGGACACCTTGTATTTAAAAAAAATACATACAGCTAATTTTAATCTTTTAAATAAAGTTCCTATTTCGATTCGTTTAAATAAAATTACAAAATGTTAAGAGATATTACGTCACTTTGATTTTATTTATTATAAAAACTTCGATCAAATTCGTACATTTTTCTTTTATTAACGAAATTTTAATAAAAAATACACGAATAGTAAATTTGATTACTTCACCTTCACCACCCCCCACCCACCCCAATTTAAACCCAATGACTACATATGAGGCCCTCCGAGGAAGAAGTGGCTAAACGACAACAGTAAAAAACGCCAGAAAACGGTTAAAATTATACCCATTTGAAAGATGCCAAAACTTTTTAACTTTTTTGAAGATATTTCGACGGAGTATCTTCATAAAAGTTAAAAAGTTTTGGCATCTTTCAAATTGGTACAATTTTAAATACGTTTTCTGGCGTTTTTAACTTTTGTCGTTTAGCCACTTCTTCCTAGAAGGGCCTCATATGTAGTAATAAAAAAATTATATTTATAATTGAGATACAGTAATATAATTTTGTGGCATTTATTTATAATAAATACTCATTTTCACTAAAAACAGTGTGTTGATAAAAGTAGACACCACGATGATTGTCCTCAAGAATAAATGACAAAACTCATCAATGGAATGGAAGAACGTGTGTCAGTGTGGAAAAGGGGAAAGGAACACGATTCTAAATATATTCATTCAATAAATCTCTTATTATTTATTCATTTTTATTATCAAATAAAAAACTGGAAAAACTGAAGGTGTCTATTTACTTTTGTCAACCCTCTGTACAAAGATTTAACTTTCCGTAATGATTTTGAAATCCCTTCGGTTAATATAGTCTAATGAAATGCATCAAATAAAAACGTTGGTTGGTTGGTTGTTCTTTGCCCTGTTATTTTTATTAGAACTGGCGAGCAATATTCTAATGGTGTTTATTACAATAACAGCTCTTAATTTACCTGCACGAGCATTTACCTGCAGTAAACACAGGTATCAGAGTGTGCTTGAAAGCACATGGTAAGTAACTCGGCCATAAAGATTTCTCTCTCTCTCTCTCTCTCTCTCTCTCTCTCTCTCTCTCTCTCTCTCTCTCTCTCTCTCTCTCTCTCTCTCTCGCATATATATATGTATACAGTTCTGCAAAAGGGGCCTATTCATTTCTTATTTATTTACTTAATTTCTCTCTCTCTCTCTCGTGCGAACACACACACACACACACTGTCTGTGTGTATCATAAAAAAATCAGGGGACCATTCTGAGTTCATTCCCATATATATGTTAAACACAGACCGTGCATGGAACAAGGAACTCTTCTGGGAAAATTAAATCCACTATAGTCCGAATAAGTAATGGTAAATGACAAATACCATAGTTTTTCTTTTTCATGATGCTAGCCCGACGTGGGCAACGGGTCTCTCGCAAAAAAGAAAAACTATGGTATTTGTCATTTACCATTACTTATTCGGACTATAGTGGATTTAATTTTCCCAGAAGAGTTCCTTGTTCCATGCACGGTCTGTGTTTAACATATAAGTTTCTCAGGGGACCATTCTGAGTTTGTGTATAATATATATATATATATATATATATATATATTATATATATATATGGGATGAACTTCACAATTAAACACGTGAAATGAATGAATGATGTAAACCCACACCTCGTCACCCTGACGAGGTGTACTTCTGAATACACGAACGGCCTTGGAATCATTTTTTTTCCTTGTGGGTTTACATCATATATATATATATATATATATATAATATATATATATATATATATATATATATATACACACAGTTGTGCAAAAGGTGACTATCCATTTCTTAAATATTTATTTATTTATTTAATTTTCCTATGACCTGTATAATGTTATTGCCGCTCAACTAAACGTAACTAACGAGGAGTTACCAATCCTAAATTCTCGAGCATAATTTTGTTGGAAGTCTCTACCCCTCCCCCTTTTAGTGGGGCACCATGACAATTTTTTTTACACGAATGCACATACGTACACAGATACTTTACCAGTTCAGTGGGTAAAATCGTTTCTTTATAATCGAAGAAGCGAAGACTGAGATTGAGAACTTGACTCCTGATGATGATCCGTAATCTAGTAGTTCGTGCAATAGGTTGTATTTGTTGGCCTGATCGCATTACACACATACACCTACAAACGAGCATGTACGGGAATTCCCAGTACCCACATAACTTCGTCTACCAGGGTATCGCCTGGCAGTTAATTTGAAGAGCTCGGGTTCGACTCTCGAATCGGGTATCTTTCATCGATTAAGGTGTTTCTCTGGAGTTCCTTTCGTGAGTCAGTGGATGGTCTGAATCCCTCGTAAAGATATAGATCCCTTCCGTCACGTGACATATGTTGGTATTACAAACGAGGCTTAATTAACCCCCAAAACATTAATAACAACAAATTACGTTAGGCAGGAGAATCGAAAACTCTGTAACTACCTCGCTTCCAAAGTGGAGTACATTCTATTCCCACTTTCCTTTCGACGAAAACTCCATTTCAAGAGATTTCAATGTTCACCACCACCTTTGGCTTTCTTTCCATTTCATTAATATCCCTGGTGAACTAGCTTATAACTTCTCTATTTTGAATGACTTAGAGCAAATTGTACAGCACCCTACTCGTATCCTCGATCGCCTTCGAGATAGGCCGAACATTCTGGATTTATTTCTCACTACTTATCCTTCTTAATATGTCAAACTTTTTTCTCCATTTTTTCTCTATTATATCCGTTTCCTCTCCTATCGCTCCAATTCGGCCTTTGGATCCTTCCAAGTGCCTTTGGCACTTTGGCACCTCTGATTGGGAGGCCCTTAGGCAGTACTTCTCTGATTTCTCATGGAATGATTACTGCTTCCGAGGCCCCTCCGAGTGCACTGAGCGTATCACGGAGGTGATTCTGTCGGGCATGGAGGCGTACATTCCATATTCTGTTCCTCCTACTAATGTAAAACATCCTTTGTTTAATTTTGCTTGTTCTAATGTTATCTGCAACAGAGAGGGGTCATTCAGAAGGTATCGTCGCCATGCAACTCCTGCCTCCCACTTAGCTTAAATTTCTACCTTGAATCGTGCAACATCTGTTCTTCGACTCGCCAAAAATTCCTTCATCAGACAAAAATGTAAAAACTTGTTAAATTCTAATTCTCCTCGCTCTTTCTGGCACCTAGCCAAGAACCTCTGCAACAACTTTACTTCTTCTTTCTCTCCTCTCTTCCATTCCAATGGCTCAGTTGCCGTCTCTTCTTAAAAAAAATTGAACTCTTCGCTCAAACTTTCGCCTCCAATTCAACCCTGGGCGATTCTGGTGCTGTTCCACCATATCCTCCTCCCTCTGACTTAATTGTGTCTGAAATTAGAATCTCTTCCAAAGACGTGTTTTTTTGCCCTATCTACGTTCAACTCTAGGAAGTCGTACGGCCCTCATGATATCCCTCCTGCTTTTCTCAAGAACTGTGTTTCTGTGCTGACACCCTGCTAGGCGTAGTCTTTCGTCTTTATCTTTCATCTGGTACGTTTCCTTCCTACGGAAGTTCCATTCCGGAAGTTTCATTCAGCTTGTCCCAAAAGAGGGTGACCGCTCTGAACCCTCCAACTATCGTCCAATTGTTTGTTTTCTTGCCTTTCTAAAGATTTTTAATCTATCCTGAATAAGAAGTTTTTTAAACACCTCTCTTCTCACAATCTTCTTTTAGATCGTCAGTATGGGTTCCGCAAGGGACACTCAACTGGCGATCTTCTTGTATATCTCTCTGACGCTTGGTTATCCTTCTTTCGGGATTTCAGTGAAACCTTTTCTATTTCGCTAGATATATCAAAAGCCTTTGATAGTCTGACACAAATCCTTAATTTCCAAACTGTCTTCATTCGGTTTCTACCCTTCTGTCTGTGCCTTTATCTCTGATTTTTTTTTTCTGGCCGATCTATAGCTGCGGTTGGAGATGGCGACTGTTCTTCACCGCCAGCGCTTTTTAAGAAGGTAACCAGCAACCACCAACATTTTTTAAGAAGGTAACCAGCAACCGCCAACATTTTTGCAAGTTTTTAGTTTTTACCCAACTACAAGGTCTCACCCAAAACTTTAAACTGAAGATATCTCAAAAAAACAAAAACGAAATAAAGCTTATAATGTTCAAGACGATTTCTCGTCTTTGGCGGTGAATGTGTTAATAGTGGTGTCCCTCATGGTTCTGTCCTGTCACTCACTCTGTTCCTTTTATTTATCAATGATCTATTTAGTCGCACTTCCTGTCCTATCCACTCCTATGCCGATGACTCCACTCTTCACTTTTCAACTCGCTTCACAAGGCGTCCCTCTCAACAGTCACTCCATGCTTCGCGTGGAACTGCTAATGATGTACCTGACCTCTAATATTTCTACTATCTCTGATTGGAGCAGAGAAAAATCTTGTGGCTTTCAATGCTTCAAAATTTCAGTTCCTTAATCTGTCTACTCGTTACAATCTTCCACACGACTGTCCCTTTATCTTCAACAATACACAACTCAGTCCTTCCTCTTCTCTTAACATTCTTGGCGTTTCCTTTTCTCGTGAGCTTTCCTGGAAAGATCACATATACTCTCTTTCTAAAACGGCTTCTAAAAGGTTAGGTATGCTGTACCGCCTCCACAGTTTATTCACCCCCACTCAGTTGCCATATCTGTGCAGGGGTCTTGTCCGCCCCTGTATGGAGTACGCTTCTCATGTGTGGGGTGGATCAATTCACACAGCCCTGCTTGACCGGGTGGAATCACAGGTTTTTCGTCTCATCACTTTCACGCCTCTTACCGACTGCTTTCAGTCCAGTTCCTCTCTTTTTACTATCGCTATTATATAACGGACACTGCTCTTCTGAACTCTGTAACTGCATGCCTTCTCCTTTAAAGAGAGTACGCAGTACCAAACTTTCGACACATTCTCATTCCTTTTCTGTCCAACTCTCTCACGCAAGGGTTAATCGGTATTTTCAATCTTTCATGCACTCAACTGGTCAACTCTGGAACAATCTTCTTCAGTTCATCTTTCCCCCTGTCTATGACTTCCAATCTCTCAAACGCAGATTGTCTAGCCATCTCGAAAACCTTGGACCTTGATTTTGGCTCTCTTCTTCCTCTGGCGGGGGGGGGGGGAGGCGTTTTGGGGGGTCATTCACTCTTGGCCCCTCCTTCCTGCATACAAAAATATATAAAATTTAACCTAAAATTGTTCCTAACCAAGTGGAAGTTGAAGCGAGGTTTTTCCCTCTCTTTATAACTTCAACATGTTAAGTAAATTAGTGAAGCAGTTATTTAAATTAACGTCACCAATCGTAATGTAATGTCAGTAAAATGAATAAGCAATAACGCTTTGAACTACTGAGGTACAAGTGTTATACCTTACTTTTTCAAAATTTTCATATACATTCAACCTCGCTTTACGCCCTTAATAAGAAACGCACACTAAAATTTATGAGTTCTTTAACCCTGTATTAACACGCATGAAGGGTTGTCCCCCAATTACCTTGTAACACCCTGGGAAATAATGATGACTTTGGTTATATAATTGCGAATTTGGTAGCGAAAGCCAGCTTAGCCTTAAGCCTAGTTGAGTTCGGCCTATCAGCTCACGTAAAAAAATATGAATTAAGCGTATCTCATAAGAGAGGAGGCTTCAGTTCACAAGATGTCAACCACGGCCCTGTTTCGGCTTTGAGCCTAGCTTTTAACACACCACTAATTAAATTACCGGAATTTACTACACCCACTGCGAACAGTAGGTTAGCTCCTTAAAGATGGCGTTGCTAGTTCCCACACAGTGTTTGAAAAAGCAAAAAAATTGTCATTGATCCACGTGTGGCCATTACTTGAACTACGTGTCATAATTGGGTACGAACCACGTTGGAAAAAAAATATTATTGGAAACTTAAGTCCCAGATATGAAACATATATATAGATATATATATGTGTGTGTGTGTGTGTGTGGATTATTATTATTATTAAACTTTCTAAGAAATTCCCGTGCAGCGGCCAGGGCCTATTTAATTAATACGCTCCACTCTTTTTCCTCTGACTAATGGCCTATCACCTTCTCACGGACGGACGGTCCCAGCTCTCTGGTGACCTGTTCTTGACTGCCTACATGGATCTCCCTTCGCACCGCGCTCTCCTTTCCCCCCCCCCCACTTTGGACTTCCATCTCGCACTGGGAAAGCAATTCTTCGCCATATTTATAAACCTGGAACTTAGAGACAACTTTTACATGAAGTATTTTATGAATTTTACAAATTCATATCTGTTCCATATTATTTAATTAACTTAATCGACCTATTTGACAAGATTAAATTGTTTTGATATTTATCTCGAGTACTATCTTAACACTAATCTATTTATGAATACAGGATTGGACGAAACAGGTGAGTTGCATCACGTGATTGATGTCCCCCATTCTTTATTGGTTAAACCACATCACAAGTACGAACCTGTGGAAACTTGTTCTTCTGGCTTCGTGCCAAAAGTCACGTACTTGTTTTTCTAGGCAAGTGAAGGCAAGGAATGCAGTGAGAAGATATGGCAAGTGGCGGCCGCCAGGAACGCCAACTTGAAATGGCAGGAACTACTGATAATTGTATTGATGGTGCAGTGGTGGACGAGCTACTATGCTTTATTGCCAACAAGATTGACTATCTGGATCCACTAACCATTACCAAACTATGTGTTGATTTTTATGATGATGAAAAAATTGAGCGCTCAAAAAAATTGATGTTTGAGTTATGTGCTAATAATGATACGGGTAGGCTAATTAAAAGGCAGGGCCCGGAGAAGAGTGCTCAAAATATTGAAGACATTATTAGAATGTTTCAACAGAAGGGTACTGATACCCGAGTGTTTGTAACCCAAGATTTGGCTAATCTGCCCCAGGTGTCAATGGAAAATATGGATGTTTGTTCGCTACATGCATCTATCCGGAAGGTGCAAGAAGGGTTGGTCCTCCTGAGAGAGGCGATGGATAATCAAGCTAAAACCTGCAGTGGTTTGGTAGAATTATGTACTGTCACTGCTTCCCGGGTGGAGGCACTAAAAAGATGGAGGGTGCAGTCTTTCCCACCAACATTGCCAAGCCCCACCTCTGTGAGGGTCTCATCAGAATATGATGGGGCAAGGGTACAGGGGCTCTCTCAGCCTCCTTCGCCAGTACCTAGACACACCCCGCTCAGAGATGGAACACTGCAGGAGGAATTCCCTCTTCTTCTAGATGGTCAAAGACCTGTGAGGGGCAGGGTGCATCCTACTCTTGGATCCATGAGTACAGAGCCCTCTGCCACTTAGCCTACTCTTGGATCCATGAATGCAGAGCCCTCTGCCTTTAAGCCTCAGCCTGGATCCATGAGTGTAGAGCCCTCTGCTTCTCAGCCTCATCCTGGATCCTTGAATGCAGACACTGCTACATCGCCAGCTCAATACCATCTCACACAGGGTACCCCCCAAGGGGCCTTGGTGAATTGAGATGCTGGGAATGCAGTCGGGGGTCATGATGAGGATGCATCTTGGACAATGGTGGTAAGGAGGGGCTGGAAGCGAGCGACCCCTCCGAGAACTGCAACCACTGCGGTAGCTAATGGTGGTGGTCCCTCAAGGGGGTCTGGTCCCACTCATGCACCGGCTAGAAGGAGTCAACCTGTGGCAAAGACTGGCAGGGAACGGCGGAGTATCATTGGGGCTGCCAAAACAGGTCGTATGATAGCTGTGCCAACGAAGACTGCAAACATTTTCGTCTCGAGATGTCGACCTGATCTTACGGCGGAAGAGCTGCAGGCATTTGTGGAAGATAAAGTGAACCTTCAGCTTACATGTAATAAAATTGACTCCAGATGGACTGCGTACAGTTCCTTTCAAGTTACAGCAGCAGCAGTCTGTGATGATCCAGGGGTATTTATGGATCCAGCAGTATGGCCGTAACCGGGTATATGTACGGCGGTTCTATGAGAAGAAGGAAAGAAAAACACCTGTAGCCCCTCTTGCAAATCCTGGAGAGGCTAATTATGGAGACATCATGCGTCGTACTGTAGAGGAAAATCCAGCTGGGTCTAGTGCTGTAACTGCTGTGCCTGGTATAAATGGAATTCAACATGTAGAGATGGCTGGCAGAACTCCTGAATCTTCCTAATTGCAACATTCAAGGTAATCTCTTATAACTGTAGAGGCCTAAGCTTAGGCAATAACAGCAAATACAGGCGGATCATAATTGATAAGCTGTTAGAGGATGCTGATATTCTCTGTCTGCAGGAAACATGGCTATAGAAACAGGACTTAAAGGACCTGAATAGCCTGTCCAGTAACTTTCATGGGATAGGGGAAGCCACCAGAGATAAACAAGATGGTCTCCTTGCAGGCCACCCACCTGGTGGGGTAGCTATTCTATGGAGGTTGGGGTATGGGAAATATATTAGTGAATTAGAACTTGGTTTGAACTGGCTAACTGGAATAGAAATTTGTGTAGACGATAAAGAATTTGTAATTCTGTGTATCTATATGCCTTTTCAGGCAGTTGATAATGAAGATGATTACCTCGTTAAATTGAGGCAGGTCAGCAGTATTATTGATGAGTTGGATACGACATGTGTAGCTATTATTGGTTACTTTAATGCTAATGTGCTTAATGATAATTCATTGTTTAACAATCACTTGAAAGCCTTCTGTGAAGATGATAACTTAACCCTTTCATCCATGTGTAGTCTTCCTGGTGATAGTTTTACTTATGTTAGTGATAGTTAGCACACCACCTCATGGATGGATCATTGTATTTGTACACCTGATGCAAATCAGGCAGTTCTGAATATGGCAGTTTTGTACTCCTATGCTAGTTCTGACCACATGCCCCTATTAATTGAGTTTGACATTAATTGTATTCCAATGCTATCACAGGTAAATGATACACGTAAAGCAAAGTTAGACTGGTCCAAAGTTGATGATGAGGGCAAACAACAGTATTGTAATAAGTCTGATGTATTGCTAAGTAATATATGTATCCCTAATGATGCTCTAGCTTTTCAGGATGTAAACTGTAGAATTCAAACCTATTTTGGCAGCATTTAAAGATGTGTATGAACAAATTGTTTCCTTTCTCAATAATGCTAGCCTAGACTTAAATACTTTTAGGAGAAAAAATTATACATGTCGACCTGACTGGAGCGATTATGTGGCTGAACTTCATAATGCATCCAGAGATGCTTTTTTAATGTGGTGTGAACAAGGGAAGCCAAGGCAAGGCCCTGTATTACACCAAAAACAGAGGGCTAATGCCAGGTTCAAGTATGCATTAAGGTATATAAAAAAATCATGAGGATGAGTTAAGCACGGATGCTCTGGCTAGAAAGCTTGCCAGTAAGAATCCAAGAAACTTTTGGGAAGAATTAAAAACAATGAATAATAGTGCAATGTCTCTCCCTGTTAATATTGAAAATGTAACTGGGACTGAGAATATAGTCAAATTATGGAAGGAACACTGCAGTGAGTTATTCAACTCTGTACATAAGAACAATAATGTTAATTGTGATGCTACCTATAGTCCAGATATAAGAGTTAGTGTATTTGAGACTAAACAGGCCATAAAATGTTTAGATTGCAACAAATCATGTGGTATTGATGGTATTTCTGCTGAGCATCTGAAATTTAGTAGTGACAGATTAGTGCCTCTGTTAGCTTTGTGCTTTACAGGTTTACTGGTACATGTTGTTCTGCCGGATACAATGTTATCTGTTGTTTTGGTGCCAGTACAAAAAGATAAAAAGGGTAAAATCAACAGTAAAGATAACTCTAGGCCAATAGCCTTGGCCAGTATTATGTCTAAGGTGTTTGAATATATACTCATTAATAGACTTTAATGTTACCTGTATACTAGTTATAACCAATTTGGCTTCAAAAAGAAACACAGTACTGATGTGTGTGTGTGTGTGCCTTGAAGGAACTGGTCTGTAAATACCAAACTCTAAATGCTAATGTATGATATTTTTGTTTTTCCTGGATGCCTCTAAGGCATTTGATCGTGTTAATGATGACAAATTATTCATGAAACTTGTAAATCGTTATGTACCTGGTTACTTGGCCCGTATATTAATATTCTGGTATAATCACCAGACAATGATTGTAAGATGGGGTGAGGTTAATTCAGAGCCGTGGGAAGGATAACGCCATAAAATACAATCCTGCTAAAAGTCATGTTATGATTATGAGGACCAAGGCCTACAAGTATATAAAATTTCCTGAATTTCAATTGAATGGTATGGTGCTGTCAGAAGTAACCCAGACTAAGTATCTTGGCCACATACTAACTGATAGTCTTTCAAATGACTGTGATATTCTAAGGCAATGTAGACAATTATATGCTCAGGGAAATACTTTGGTTAGAAAATTTCATGTGTGTACATTAGCTGTTAAGTTGATTTTGTTCAAAATTTTTGTACTCCAATGTATGCAGTTCATTTGTGGTGGAACTACAGGATGTATAATTTGAGGAAATTATATGTTGCAGATAATATTTTTAGGAGTTTATTAAGGACTCCCAAGATTTATAAATGGTGCTCCTCCTAGTGTCAGTATGCTGTTTGTAGTCAATAAGGTGCCAAACTGTGCCAGTGTCATTCGCAATTTTGTATGTTTTAGATTTATCACTAGGCTTGGTGAGTCACTCAGTAAGATAATAGAAGCCATGATTAGTGGACTGGTCTCCGATATATTTTATAAATCTGAAATGTGGAAGCATTGACGTAGGCAATTGTATGTTCATTATACACAGTGATTCACTGGCCTACTTAGTCAGTGCTCCAGACAACTATCTCTTAATCTTCTATGGAACTCTTGTATAATGTTTGTACCTGTTGAGTAGGAAATAAAGTGTTTGTTTGTTTCTAAATTTATCTGGAGCCTACGAGTAATTTATTCCCTCAATATTAAATCCTAAATCATGTTTTCTAATCACGTCTTGTTTCTATTATTTTGTTTATTAATAAACCCTTATTTTGCAATCCCAACACACACACACACACACACACACAACACACACACACACACACACACTCTATGTTTGGCTACCCTACAAAACTGCGACATTTCCACACAGTTCTGTATCGTGACATTTACCCAATCTTAAAAAACCTAATAAATTTAACCAAACGTTGCCCACCCTAGCGTAACCTAACCTGACCTAAATTATATCCCATTTTTCCATGATAAAAAATAGCATTTATAAACCTAAACCACCGCGACACTGCTAATGTCGTTATACGCACATTTGTGTCACAATAGGCTCTGTGTATCCTAAAGATTGTCGCAATTCAGGAAAGACAAGAATACACACACACATACACATACACCGACACATAAAAAAGAACATCAATTGTTCTTTCCTCTTATGTGAACTTTTTTTTGCAACTTACAAAACTCAATTACGTTCCCTTTGTCCGACCTTATCAACATGTTATCGCACTAAATATCTTAATTAAAAGTTTTAAAAAGAATTTGTGGAGCTTTCTTACAATACACACTTCCACAGAGCCACACTTTCATACTTTTCTATCTCGCAACATGTGCATTTTCATACTACCTCATTATATACTTCGAGACTTCCACATTTTTTTTTTTATAGTTTCAGAATCTTTGTTACATCTTTTATTTTCATTATTTTACGTTCACATATTCACACTTTCATACTTCCATCCCACTACCGTGTACATTTCCATACTACCTCACTACATATGCTTCGAGACTTCCACATTTTTTTATAGTTTGAGAATCTCTGTTACATCCTTAATTTTCATTATTACTGAAATGGAAAAAGTTCATTATCCATAATTTTTTTTTCGTTTTCAGATTATTAAATCATGAAACCTAAAATAGGAGGTTTTTTAAGGTTTTCTAGGTTTTTTTTTAAAGGGTGGGGGGGTATGATGGGGGAAAGTAGAGTGGGAGTGAGGGGGAAGAGTGAGGAAGAGGGCTGATAGAAAATGTCTTATGAATAAAAGTTTTCTCTGTGATATGGAATGTAAAGATGCGTTTTTCATATGTATACATGAGTATATATATATATATATATATATATATAATATATATATATATATATATATATATACAGGGTGGCGCAAAAGTCGCGTATCATAGGAATTTTCAGTTAACAAAAAAAATCGATGAATCGGTACAGAATTTGTTGTGCCTGGTATTCCATACATTAAAACCAACCTCACCCTCTGGTCTATTGTTAATTTCGCAGCCATCCCGTACCTAAAAGGAAAAAATAATATAATCAACACTGAAAATTCCTATGATGCGCCACTTTTGCGCCACCCTGTATATATATTATAAAGCTATCTACGTCTTATAGTTATAGTTATCTGTCTCTGTATAGCTATATCTATTTACGTACCTATAATTCTATATCTATTTGTATTTATATATTTTCTGTATACCTATATCCATTCCTATATAGATGTATCTATTGATGTATCCATAACTTCATATTCATCTATATACAGGGTAACACAAAAGTCAGGACGAGTGGTGGCAGGTAACGAAGCATTTGTAATCGATTACAGTAACTGTGGTTTTCCCAGTAATCTACTTGTAACTAATTACTTTTTTGAACGACTACTTTTTACTTGTAATCGATTAAAAATTTATCAATAGTAACTACTTTTTGCTTCATTACTTTTGTGAAAAAGCTATACAATTACTTTTTTATATTTTTCTTATTTTTTCCAGATCTCCCAAGACTATTCTCCAATCCCATATTCTACAGATCTAAAGAAGCTAAGGCTAACAAAGACCCTAAGATCCACTCTAAGGTTAGCCCGAGAGAAAGAAGAGAGTAAGGGGTTAAAAGAAGAGAATAGGGAGTTAAAAGAAGAGAATAAGGGGTTAAGTAAGTAGCAAAACCTATCATTCGTGGGTTAACATTCATTCAGAAAAAGAGAGAGAGAGAGAGAGACTTGCCATCATCATCCGCCGGCCACTGCCGACAAGTTAGAAAAATAGTGGAAGAGAATAGGAAAGGGGTGAAAGATGAAAAGAAGCAAAATAAGAACTCTTACAAACCGATGCAAACACAGTCTTAACTCAAAAAAACACTCATACCATGCAAACTACAGACATGCGAGTAAAGAGAGTATGAGAAAAGAACAAAAAAAAGTATGAAGAGTACATCTAAGTTCGTGTTAGTCTAATGTTTTTCTTTTGTTTTTTTTAATAATGTAAATGTAACGCTGGCATCGATCGTCAACAGACTCGAACTCCGACTATCACCCCCAGAGGTCCTGTGCTAATTGTTTTATTATTTTAAACGATGTTAATATTTTTAAAATGCCTATCTAAACTGTTTTTAAACATGAACGCTGGTAGAGTTCATGACGGACGCGAGAAGATTATCTCATTTATCAATTACTTTAAACGTAAAAACGTTTTTAGCGCTGTTAGTAATAAAACGTCTACCACGTCATTTAAATCCGTTATTACCAGTATTGCTATTATCGAAAATGAACAGTTTGTCAAAATTTACGTTATCGATTTTATTAACGATTTTGAAAAATTAATAAGCTCCCCTCTTAATCTCCTAGTCTCGAGTGAATGCAAGTCTAACTCTTTAATCCTATTTTCGTAAGATTTGTTGCGTAGTGACGGAATTAGTTTCGTGGCGCGTCGCTGAACCCTTTCCAACCTATCAATATCCTCACGCAAATACGGGCACCAAAACTGAACGGCATACTCTAAGTGAGGCCTGACTAGGGACGTGTAAAGGGGCAATATAATATTCTTCGATTTAAATTCGAAATTATGCGTTATGAAGCCTAACATCCTATTAGCTTTTGCCCAAGACTGCATGCACTGGTCCCTTTTAAATCCTTAGATACACGTACGCCTAAATCTACTTCCTCGTCAACGATCGCTAACTGTCTATCATCCATCGTGTACGTGTAATTATTGTTACGAGAACCTATATGCAAAACTTTACATTTGTTTACGTTAAATTGCATCTGCCACTTATTCGTCCACTCCATAATCCTATTTACATCGTCTTGGAGCCTATTTCTGTCGTCCACGTTAAGAACTTTACCGCCTATTTTATTATCGTCCGCGAATTTTGACACGTTACTGGTCAAGCCTGCATCGTTAATGTAAATTACGAATAGCAATGGGCCTAACATTGAACCCTGAGGGACACCGCTACCTACATCCAGCCACCCTGAATCCCACCCCGATTCCCTATCATTCCCTAACCAATACTAACGTTGAAGACGTTAGTAATTTGAAGGGTGAGGTGCGTAACCTAGTTTCTAGTTTAGGTAGCTTGTCGGGAAGGTTGGATAGAGTTGAGGAAGGGGTTAAGGTTGGGTCGAGATTAGTAGATGGGGAGGGATTTAGAGAAGTTAAGGGTGGAGCTAGGCCGCGTACGTTAGGTGATAGGAATCCCCCCCCCCCCTATCGAGGTTTCGAACCCTTTCGCCCATTTGGAAAGGGACGTGAATGAGGGGGAAACTATTTGGTAAATTTATAGTATTACACCCGTCTCCCTTTGGAGGTGAAATTTATGTTTTTCCTATGGTTTTTGATGTGTTTTGAACGAATCTGACCTTCAAAGCCGTCGGAAATGACTCGTTTTTGAGATAACCCCCCTCCCCCCAGCCGGCAATCGAAAACGAGTCATTTCCGACGGTTTTGAAGGTCAGATTCGTTCAAAACACATCAAAAACCATAGGAAAAACATAAATTTCACCTTCAAAATTGACCTAACCTAACCTATCCTATCCTAACCTAACCTAAAAGAAAAACAGGAATGTTCGTTTAAAACATCAAAAACCATAGGAAAACAAATTTCACCTTCAAAATTGACCTTACCTAACCTATCCTAACCTAACCTAACCTAAATCACTTATAGTCTTGTAGGCAGCCCAGGAATCACTATAAATCACAGAGCCAGGCCTAATGTACTTCTGAATGAGTGGAATGAGTGTTCCATTCCGGTACGAAAGTAATTCAAATTCGAAATGGATGGAGCGCAGTGATTGGGCAGACATGTAACGAACACACAAACGAACGTACGAACACACACTAGATACACACCAAAAAAACGTTTATATCTCGAAAACGAAGCATTTGCGACGGAAACGCTATAGAAGAAAAGTGTCTTAGAATTAAAACATCTACCTAATGAATATATAATAATTGCTGGACGTTAGACGGGTGTAATACTATAATAATACGAACTATTTTAATTGGGCTCTTTAATGCGCCATATGGACACAGAGTTCGTTAAACGGCATCCAACCAAGAGGAGGAGGGACTCTCTCCCAGGGACCAGGGTTGACAGAGTTAGTGACGAGGTGGACAGGATTGACGTTGCCTCCCGTCACTCGATGTTGGTGACGATGGTAGGGGGCAACGACTCGTATAGGCCCGATACGAGAGTGCCTGACCTTTTGGAGAGATATAAGGGGTTAATTAAGTCCCTAAAGGCGAGGTCAGATAGGTCTTTAGTTTTAGGTATTACCCCATGGCACGGTTTGAGTCTTAGGATTACGTCTAAAACGATATTTTTGAATAATAAATTAGAAGAGATTTGTGCTGAGAAAAATGTACCCTTCGTAAAGCTGTGGTCAGAATTCAGTGATCCTAGCCTTTTTATAAAAGATGGTGTACATTTTAATGAAATAGGTAATGCTAGGCTAGGTAGGTTAATTGACGAAAACGTACGAAAGCTGTATAGGTCGAAGCCTTGAAACGTTGTGGGTCCGGAGAACGCGGGCCCGACGTGAAAAATAGTTTAAAACGCCTGCCCGTGGTAAAAAATAACTTAAACGTCTTTTATCGTAAAGCGCATAGTATTAGAAATAAATTAAACGAATTTAAGGCGATAATTTATTCCGGCAACTACGATATAGTTGCTATCACTGAAACGTGGTTAATACCATGACTCGGGACTTGTTGGGGGAACTTGATATACCGGGTTTTAAACTCTTTACTAATGATAGGTTACATAGGTTTGGTGGCGGCGTTTTGCTGTACATTCGTAATTCCCTTAGGGCTATCGAGGTTAAGATAGATTTTCCGGCAGCAATTAATCCAATATGCGTTGAAGTTAGGGCGCGTAGTATTAGTTTTAATTTTGTTGTTGTTTATACACTGCGTTCGCATTTATTAAGCAGATTAATTTTCTCTCATGTTTTCAAAAGTTTTTCCCCGATTTCAATGACATTTGTAGCAAATAATCACGATATATAGCAGCATTGATGGTATTCATTTAGATAAAATATTTTGATAATTAAAATAATTATCTCATTTTATTGAAAAATATGTAAAATATTGTGTTCCGAATTATTAAACAAGTATTCTTTTTATGGATCTAAATGGTGAAAATGGATAAGAAGAAGGATTTAACAGTAACTGAGAAAAGAAAAATAGTCAAGTTACTCGCTGAAAATATAAAATCTATTGAAATTGCGAAGCAGTTTGGCAGAGCTTATCGAACTGTAAACCAGTTTGTAGCGGAGGGTACCAAACTGAGGCAGCGAAGTGATAAAAGAGCTATAAGAAAAGTGACAAGGCGGCAGATATCTGTAATCAAGCGCAAACTGCAAAGCATCCATTGTCCTCAAGTAAAGAGGTTTTGAGCAGGCTGGCATAATAATGTACCAAGAACATCTCGATGTGGAATCCTCCAAACAATTGACAAGACGTGTAAACCTACGATTCAGTCACCATTAACACCCAGGTACAAGAAGCAGCGTGTTGAATGGGCGCGTCAGTACGTGAAAACAGATTTTAATACTGTATTGTTAACCGATGAATGAAGAGCAACCTTGAGGGATCTGATGGTTGGTCAAGAAGATGGATTGCTAAGGGTCAATCTCTACCATGGAATGAGGTTTCTTTTAGAAAGTTTGTGTAAGACTGGGCATTCATTTTTACACCATCAGGCACTCTGTATGTGACAGCTACTTCATTGCTTATCAATCCTGCCTAAAACATGACACTACCTCCACCTTGTTGGCGTCTTAATCTCGATGGTAGAAATTGGCTCTCAGCAATCCATCTTCTTGACCAAACATCAAGTCCCTCAAGGGTTGCTTTTCATTCATCGGTTAACAATACAGTATTAAAATCTGTTTTCACGTACTGACGCGCCCATTCAACACGCTGCTTCTTGTACCTGGGTGTTAATGGTGACTGAATCGTAGGTTTACACGTCTTGCAATTATTTGGAGGATTCCACATCGAGATGTTCTTGGTACATTATGTATGCCAGCCTGCTCAAAAACCTCTTTACTTGAGGACAATGGATGCTTTGCAGTTTGCGCTTGATTACAGATATCTGCCGCCTTGTCACTTTTTTATAGCTCCTTTATCATTTCGCTACCTCAGTTTGGTACCCTCCGCTACAAACTGGTTTACAGTTCGATAAGCTCTGCCAAACTGCTTCGCAATTTCAATAGATTTTATATTTTCAGCGAGTAACTTGACTATTTTTCTTTTCTCATTTAGTGTTAAATCCTTCTTCTTACCCATTTTCACCATTTAGATCCGTAAATAGAATACTTGCTTAATAATTCGGAACACAATATTTTACATATTTTTCAATAAAATGAGATAATTATTTTAATTATCAAAATATTTTATCGAAATGAATACCATCAATGCTGTTATATATAGTGATTATTTGCTACAAATTTCAATGAAATCGGGGAAAAACTTTTGAAAACATTGGATAAAATGCAATCTGCTTAATAAGTGCAAACGCAGTGTAGACCCGTTCAACCCCTCGATGCCGATACTAGATTTTATGCACTTCTTGATAATTTTATTCACAATCGGAATAGTATAATTGTCGGAGACTTTAACTGCCCTAGTGTTAATTACGAGACTTTTACTGGTAATGAGGAGGGTTTGAGACTGATTGAGTTCATGGAGGATAATTTTTTACGACAGATGGTTACCGAACCAACGTGGGTGACGATATTTTAGATTTGGTGATGACGAACGGCGAAAATATAGTCGAGGGTTTAGAAGTAGGCGAGAGTTTAGGATTTAGTGATCATCAAATTCTTAGGTTTAAGTTATTGATAGAAAACACTAAGGATAGTAACGTAATAGAAGTCCCTGATTTTCGTAGGGCTAATTTTGATAGTTTTGCGGATAGGATGAGAGTAGTGGACTGGGAAAACTTATTTATGGGTAATGACACAAATTTGCATTGGGAGGCGTTTAAAGAAAGTTTTATGAACATTGAAAAGGAGTTTATTCCTCGTAGGCTCAAGCCCGCTAGAAATCATGGTAGGCCCAAATGGTGGACTAGGGAAATAGGCGAGTTCATAAACGAACGTAACAGAGCGTATAGACTTAATAAGCGTAATGGCACGGCAGCTAACTTTAATAGATATATCGAGCTTAGACGTCAGGTTAAAAGATCAGTTAGGAATGCTAAGCGTAATTTAGAGATACTTATAGCTGCGGATAGTAAACATAATCCAAAAAAGTTTTTTGACTACGTCAATAATCGTAAGCCGATAAAAGATAACAGGCCCTCTAGTGGATGTTAATGGTGCTTTGGCTTCTGACGCTCAGGCGATGGCGGGTATTTTCAATAACTTTTTTGCGACAGTTTTTACCGTAGAAGACGTAAATAATGTTCCCGACGTGGACGATATCGTTCCATTTAGTAGCGAGACTATTTTGGATGAAATAACTGTTTACGAGGGTGAGATTGCGCATCATATCGATAAGCTAAAAGTTAGTAAGGCTCCAGGCCCTGACGCTTTTTATCCCAGACATTTGAAAGATTTAAAAGACGTTATTGTAGGCCCCTCAACGAAGATTTTTAATCAGTCACTGGAAACGGGGATTATTCCTGAAGACTTCAAATTAGCTAACGTTACGCCCATTTTTAAAAAAGGCGACCGCACACTAGCTAGCAATTATAGGCCCATTAGCTTAACGTCAATTGTCGGTAAACTTTTGGAATCCGTAGTTAGGGATCGTATCGTCGATCACTTAGAAAGTAGAGATTTGATTAATAGTAGTCAGCATGGGTTTCGACGCCATAGATTTTGTTTAACTAATTCCTTAGAATTTTATAACGAAATAGTCCGCGAATATGATAGGCATAGAGCGGCTGACGTTATTTATTTAGATTTTAAAAAGGCGTTCGATACAGTTCCGCATAGAAGATTAATTGCGAAGGTTAAAGCGCACGGTATACGCGGTCAGGTAGCTAACTGGTTAGAGGAATGGCTTCGTGCTAGGAGACAGAGGGTCGTTGTTAATGGTAGTGAATCGGGGTGGTTGGATGTAGGTAGCGGTGTCCCACAGGGTTCAGTGTTAGGCCCATTGCTATTCGTAATCTACATTAACGACATAGATGTAGGATTGACTAGTAACGTGTCAAAATTCGCGGACGATACTAAAATAGGCGGTAGGGTTGTTAACGAGGATGATAGAAATAGGCTCCAAGACGATGTAAATAGGATTATGGAGTGGACGAATAAGTGGCAGATGCAATTTAACGTAGACAAATGTAAAGTTTTGCATATAGGTTCTCGTACCAATAATTACACGTACACGATGGATGGTACTGCTAGAGAGTTAGCGAGCGTTGACGAGGAAGTAGATTTAGGCGTACGCGTATCTAAGGATTTAAAGGTTAGGAACCAGTGCCTGGAGTCTTGCGCAAAAGCTAATAGGATGTTAGGCTTCATAGCGCGTAATTTCGAATTTAAATCGAAGGATATTATATTGCCCCTTTACAAGTCCCTAGTCAGGCCTCATTTAGAATATACCGTTCAGTTTTGGTGCCCGTATTTGCACGAGGATATTGATAGGTTAGAAAGGGTTCAGCGTCGTGCCACGAAACTAATTCCGTCATTGCGCAACAAGCCTTATGAAGATAGGATTAAAGTGTTAGACTTGTATTCACTCGAAACTAGGAGATTAAGGGGGGAGCTTATTGAAGTTTTCAAAATCGTTAATAACATTGATAACGTAAATTTTGACAAACTGTTCACTTTCGATAATAGCAATACTCGTAATAATGGATTTAAGTTGTGTGGCAGACGTTTCTTTAATAATATCGCTAAAAACTTCTTTACGTTTAAAGTAATTGATAAATGGAATAATCTTCCCGCGTCAGTCGTTCACTCTACCAGCGTTAATATGTTCAAGAACCGTTTAGATAGGCATTTTAAAAATATTAACGTTGTTTAAAATAAAAAAAACAATTAGTAACAGGAGCTTTCAGGGTGGTGGTCGAGGATAAGTCTGTTGACGATTAATACCAGCTTGTGACATGCCAGCGTGTGATGCCAGCAATAAAAAAAAAATTAGACTTACATGGACGTAGATGTAGCTCGTAGAATAAACTAACCCACTTTTTGTTTAACTTTACCTACTTTTTTTTTCTTATCCTCTCCTTGCATGTCTGTAACTCTCTTTACTTACATGTCTGTAGTTTGCATGGTATGACTGTGAGTTAAGACTGTGTTTGCATGGTTTGTAAGCGTTCTTATTTTACTTCTTTTCATCTTTCACCCTTTTCCTATTCTCTCCGACTATTTTTCTGACTTGTCGGCAGTGGCCGGCGGATGATGATGGTGAGTCTCTTCTCTTTTTCTGAATGAATGTTAACCCATGAGTGATAGGTGTTGCTACTTATTTAACCCCTTATTTTCTTCTCTTAACCCCCTACTCTTTCCTTTCTCTCGGGCTAACCTTAGAGTGGATCTTAGGGTCTTTGTTAGCCTTGCTTCTGTAGATCTGTGTTCGCGCGCTATTTCGTTGTAAAACTCTAACAAATTAGTTAAACAAGATTTATGGCGTCGAAACCTATGCTGACTATTACACTGGCCAACAAAATGAAACTTTTTTCCCTCATCACAAACATGATCACACTTTTCTTAATGCATTTTTCGCGCTGATTCCGAATCTGGTTTTAATTTGTTTCTAGCACGTATATTTATATAGATACACTGGTTTTTATATTTTTAAGTTTTTGATATTGCTATAAGAAAATTTATGGATGTATAGATCACACTTAGGAATGCTAAACAACAAATACATCATATACCTTATTCAGTGTACTTATAAATAAAGAATATATACATTATTTTATTAAAAGCGCTGTGAGTGTGATTTCCTTTTGTAAATTTGGCCTGGATTGTCACGATACAGCATCCAACAATGGTCCGCCATCATGCTTTCATTCCAATATCCTTGGTAGCGCTTCTCCATCATCTGAATATCTTTAGACAGCGATAAGTCTCTAACAAGATCATTCAACTGTCCTTGGGTTAACTTTTTAGGCTCTAAATGTCTACCTTCAAAAGTGTACTCTGGTTCTGTAGATGGTCCGGAAACGCCAGTTGCACCTTCATCACTTTCCATGTCATCTATGATAGAATCTAGCCTATCACTTGGGGGAATTGGAATGGGCAATGTTTCATCATATTTTACTGGTCTACGTGCTGAATCCAAGTTTGGATATACAATCTGGTGTTTGTTCTTGGCAGAAAACCCCATTAAGTTCACACTACAAAAATAACAGTCTTCATGATGATCTCTCGTCTCCCTCATATCATGGGTATGGCAAATGGCATTGAAGCTTTCTTTTTGTTAAGCCAATCACGTAATCCATTTGAACAGCCAGAACAGATTTGATGTGGCGCCCATGTTTATCTTGGTCACCTAGATGGCAACCAAAGTATAGCTTTATATTTTCTTAATGTCGGTTGTAATACTTCGTCGCTGTGTTTAGTTGTCAACTGGCCGCATACGAAACAGAACTGTCGGGGTCATTCTTACATTGTCGAGGCATGTTGACTGACCTGAGCAAACTATAAATTAAAAAAAATGTACACCAACTTGACAAGTTCTTGGACTGGACTGATCTTTTGACACACAAAGCACGGCGTTGTTGCCTGAATCACAATGCTGCTAGACGTAAAGCTCACACCTGAAATACATAAGATGTATAATTAAGATAATGAAATAAATAAGATGAATAAACTAAAAAAAAACAATAAAATAAACACAATCAAATGTTGAAATATTAGTATTTTGCCTATTTAAAATGGTTAAATCTGTGTAGTTATATATATGCCTTCATCTTGAAAACTATACGTGCTAGAAAAAATCTGAATGCAGTTTTGGAATCGGCGTGAAAAATGCTATCCAGCCACCACAAATTATACTCTGATGAAAAATCTTTGTTGACCAGTGTTATTAATCAAATCACGACTTTTTAAGTGATCGATGATACGATCCCTAATTACAGATTCCAAAAGTTTACCGACAATTAACGTTAAGCTAATAGGCCTATAATTGCTAGCTACTGTGCGGTCGCCTTTTTCGAAAATGGGCGTAACGTTAGCTAATTTGAAGTCTTCAGGAATAATCCCCGCTTCCAGCGTTATATTAAAATTTTTTGTTAATGGGCCTACGATAACGTCTTTCAAATCTTTCAGATGTCTAGGATAAAGCGCGTTAGGGACTGGAGCCTTGCTAAATTTAGCTTATCGATCTAATGTCACCCTCGTAAACAGTTATTTCATTCAAAATAGTCTCGCTACTAAATGGAACGATATCGTCCACGTCGGGGACATTATTTACGTCTTGTACGGTAAAAACTGTTGCGAAAAAGTTGTTAAAATATACTCACCATCGCCTGAGCATCGGAAGCCAAAGCGTAGTTAGCGTCCACTAGAAGGCGTATGTTACCTTTTGTCGGCTTACGATTATTGACGTAGTCAAGAAACTTTTTCGAATTATGTTTACTATCCTCAGCTACAAGTAACTCAAAATTACGCTTAGCATTCCTAACAGATCTTTTAACCTGACGTCTAAGCTCGATATATCTATTAAAGTTAGCTACCGTGCCATTACGCTTATTAAGTCTATACGCTTTATTTCGCTCATTTATGAACTCTCCTATTTCCCTCGTCCACCACTCGGGCCTACCATGATTTCTAGCGCGCTTGGGCGTACGCGGAATAAACTCCCTTTCGATATTAAAAAAAACTTTCTTTAAACGCCTCCCACTGAAAATTTGCGTCATTACCTATAAATAATTTATCCCAGTCCACTACTCTCATCCTCTCCATAAAACTATTAAAATTAGCCCTGCGAAAATCAGGGACTTCTATTACGTTACTATCCTTACTGTTTTCTATCAATAGCTTAACCCTTTGAGGACCAAAGGGACATATTTGTCCCAACGAAAATAATAATATAAATTGTACAATGATGCATCGGAAAAGGAACCCAAAATGGGCCATTTAAATGGCTACAGTTACTACCATATCTAATTTTGAATAACAATAAAACAAACTTTTTAGTTCAAAGAAACATATACCGGTTGTCAAGGGGTTAAACCTAATAATTTGGTGATCACTACATCCCAAACTCTCACCCACTTCCAAACTTTCGACTATATTTTCGTCGTTCGTCATCACGTCTAAAATATTGTCACCGCGCGTTGGTTCAGTAACCATCTGTCGTAAAAAATGAACTTCTATGAACTCAATCAGTCTCAAACCCTCATCATTATTAGTGATAATAATGGAGCAGTGTTGCCATATGTATTTTAATCCAGGAATTTTGGCCCAGAATCTACGAAACTTTTTCCATAAAATTACACTCTAGCAAATTTTGAGTGGTAGTGTTCCTTGTGTAATGTAATGTATAAACTTCACTAATATCTGCAATTTAGCATTATAGTGAATCACGAATGCATTAACTAATAGTTAAAATTGTAATGGGTGGATGGGGGAACCGAGCGGCGGAACAAACAAGCAGCAGAGGGATGGCAGACCGGCTGCTTTATTTGCCAAGAAACCCTATGATGATGGCGCATACCGCGTTCGGGAGAAGCACCGCACCTTTCCTTCCTGGCCCACAGGAGGGAGATGACAAACAAGAAGAACCTGGAGTGAAGACGCCATCTCGGGGACCCGACCCGGCTTTTAAGCCGGATGGGACATAAGTCAGTAAGTCAAATAAAAATAGACATTGAAAAGCAATATATAATTAATCCAGAGAAGTAATTTCTACTTTCTACTTTGTTACTTTTCAGACATCAGTAATTTTTATTTGTAATCGATTACTTATTTAAGCTACTAATTTTAGTTCTACTTCATTACTATTTTCGGCAAGTAATTCTACTTTCACTTGATTACGAATTCTCAGTAATTCGCCCACCCCTGGTCAGGACACACAGGAACTATTATACTTTTACAATACAAAAAAAAAAAAAATTATATATGTATATTTGCATTGAAAAGCATAGTTCCTGTGTCCTGACTTTTGCGCCACCTTGTATATATATATATATATATATATATATATGAAAAGAAGGACCAATACAACAGCAAACATTTTCGTTTATTTTTTATACTTCAGACGTTTCGACAAATCTTTTGTCATCATCAGTGAATTATAAGTCTTAAAACCTTAAAACAAAAATGAGAATAATGAAAATTACATCAGTACAAAAGAAAATTAAAATCATTAAACTTACATCAATACAAAAGAAAATTAAAATCATTAAAATTAAATTAAATTAAAATTACGTCAACTGGTAAATACACAATGTTTACGTCAACCTCCATATTTGGCAGAAACTGAGAGAAAACTGTATGGTCAGCTAATTAGAAGGTATGATATGTCTGTGAAAGTTGGTTGGTTAGAAGAGCTGTAATTTGTAAGATGAACTACTATTGTTAATGGAATGTTTGTTTCTATAGATGTACAAAGATTCTAAAATTCGGAGTTCTGTAAGGTTACTGGATCTAGTTAGAATTTCGAACTGAGTTTTGTGAAGGGGATGGTTGTTTTCATTACTATGGTTTCTATGATAATTGCGGATTGTGGTGGGCTATTGAGGGGACGGTTGGTACGGACTGATAAGCCCAAATGTTGAGAAAGGCGTACTTCTAGTTGGAGTTGAGTACTGCCAATATACGCAGCCTTACAGCTGTCGCACGTGTATTTATAAACAACATTAGGGCATTCAGTTTTGGAGAATTTGTCTTTGAACTTTAAAAAATTTGATAATTTAAGTAGGTTGACGAGGGTGAATCTAAAATTTATTTGGGGATAACTAGACTTGAGCAGTTTGGACACTTCACCTCGAATACGCAATGATAAGTAACCATAAAAAGGTAATTTAATATATCTGGTTTCTTTTCGTACTGTAGTTATGGGGAGTTTAGTATGAAAAGTGTTATTTAAAAATTTCTTTAATTGGTTGTCAAAAAGATTAGAAGGGTAGTAATTATTAATAAAGTACTGTCTTAAAAATTTAAATTCTTCGTTAATGAAAAGTAATCTGAACAAATTCAGTAACTTCTTGTTAATAATGTTACTATAGCACTAATCTTATATCTTATATTTATAAAACATACAACTTAAATAATTGGTTCCCAAACCAGTAAAAGTTTGTTTTCTAAATAGTGAGGTCTGGAACTTGTTATTAACCCGTTTAACTAGGACATCCAGGAAAGGTAAACTATTATTTGTTTTCGTTTTCACATGTGTACTTAATATTACTATGTTGTTTATTAAATAATGAAGAAGAAACAGTTTTAGGTGTGAAGGATGTTTAAATATTAAGAAAGTGTCGGTACTTGTTGGTTATCTCCCCCCCACCAATTTTGGCAGAATATTTTCGTTAAAACTAACGAAAATATCACGACTTCAACTGTACGCCCTTGATAATTGGTTAGGTTAAGTCGTGATATTTTCGTTAGTTGAACGAAAATATTCTGTCAAAATTGGTGGAGAGGGAGATAACCTACAAGTACCAAAGTGTCATCACGTATCTTCTGTAATATATGGGTTTAAAACTATTAGGACAACTTTTCAACCAAATTTCTTCGTAATGACAAAGAAATGCATTTGCTAGTGTTGGGCTCAATGGGGAATCCATAGCTACCCCATCAATTTGACTAAAGGTTGCTATTAAATAAGAAAGATTATCAAAACACGCTATTTCCAGAGGTTTTAAATTGAGTCTGAGTGAGGCCATTAATAAGAGTATTACCAGTAGTGAATAACTTGTTTAGTATGATATCTAATGTTTCTTTTAACGGGACATTAGTAAATAATGACGAGACATCAAAACTGGCCATAGTTAGGGAATCGGCACGATTTATCTCTCTATATCTTAGCAAAATCAAACGAGTTGTGAATGGAATAACCATTATAGGTAAGTTTGAAAGCAAGGGAACGAAGAATTTGGCTAAGATATAATTGAATGTACCACAGGCCGAAAGAATAGCTCTTCGTGGGAAATTTGGCTTATGGACTTTGGGTGAACCGTATAGAATTCCTGGATTAGAACCAGAAGCAAACAAAAAATTGTATGTATTGTCATCAATAATATTACTATTTTTTAATTTATGCAAAAACCTATTAAGTTTATCTTCAAGTTTTGGCAATTTAGACAGAACATTCTCTTTTACCCTTTTAAATTTAGACGTATCCGACAAATTGTCTCCATTCTATTTATGTAAACTGTTGAATCAAGCAACACTACTCCTTTACAAAACCGGATAAGGGTAAAGGAGTAGTGTTTGCTTGATTCAACACTTATATTAAATTACCTTTTTATGGTTATTATCATTGCGTATTCGAAGTGAAGTGTCCAAACTGCTCAAGTCTAGTTATCCCCAAATAAATTTAGATTCGCCCTCGTCAACCCACTTAAATATCAAATTTTTTAAAGTTCAAAGACAAATTCCCAAAACTGTATGCCCTAATGTTGTTTATAAATACACGTGCGACAGCTGTAAGGCTGCGTATATTGGCAGTACTCACTCCAACTGGAGGTACGCCTTTCTCAACATTTGGGCTTATCAGTCCGTACCAACCGTCCCCTCAGTAGCCACCACAATCCGCAATTAGAAACAATAGTAATGAAAACAAACCATCCCTTCACAAAACTCAGTTCGAAATTCTAACTAGATCCAATAACCTTACAGAACTCCGAAATTTAGAATCTTTGTACATCTATAGAAACAAACCTTCCATTAACAATAATAGTTCATCTTACAAATTACAGCTCTTCTAACTAACCAACAACTTTCATAGACATATATACCTTCTAATTAGCTGACCATTACCAGTTTTCTCTCAGTTTCTGCCAAATATGGAGGTTGACGTAAACATTGTGTATTTACCAGTTGAGGTAATTTTAATTTAATTTAATTTTAATGATTTTAATTTTCTTTTGTATTGATGTAAGTTTCATTATTCTCATTTTTGTTTTAAGGTTTTAAGACTTACAATTCACTGATGATGACAAAAGATTTGTCGAAACGTCCGAAGTATAATAAAGACCTGAAATAAAAATAAAAATAAAATTTAATCAATTCCCCTTCAAATATGTCTTTAACATGATAGAGTCTAGCTGGCCCCTAAATGGCTAAAATCGCCTTTGAAAAAAATTTACTTTCAAAAAATGTTGCGTACTCAATCATTTTACATTAATCAACGTTTTTCTTTTTCACATTTAGAACAATGGGTTTGACAGAAAGCGACAAGTACATCATCAAATCTTTACGGGAAGAAAAGCGAATGTCCTTGACACAAATTCTAAAAGAGTATCCAGATCGCAACTGGAAAAAACCCACTGTTGCAGCATTTTTGAAAAAACTCCGTGAAACTGGCAGTATCCAACGTCGTGCTGGGAGTGGCCAGCCAAAGTCTACTAGAACTGCAGAAAACATTGAAATTGTAAGTGAACTTGTTTTAACTGAGGATGACCAGCCAGGAACGAGTAAAAGTGAGCGCGAAATTACGAAGATGGCTGGTATTTCGCGCTCTTCAGTCCAACGGATAATCAAAAAAGATCTTCATTTAAAAACATTTAAGAGAGTGACTGTTACAGCTCTATCCAACTTAGTGAGAAGAAAACGAATGGACAGATGCAAAAAACTGTTGCTGAGATTTCGATCGAATGCAGCAGTGGAAAAAATCTGGTTCTCGGATGAGAAAAAATTCACGGTTGAAACGCCTAGAAACACACAAAATGATCGTGTTCGTTCGCGAAGTCCAAGAAAAAAGGACATTGAACCATCTCGACTCTTGCGCGAGAAAACTCATTTTTCTGAGTCTGTAATGGTCTCTTTCTGCATCATCTAAGAAAAAAACCAATAATTTTTATCACGCGTGGTGTGAAAATTAACGCAAAATACTATCGTGATGCTATTTTGTCTCCAATGCTATCCGAAATCAGGGAGAACACAAATGACTTTGTCTTTATGCAAGATGGAGCCCCTTCCCACACTGCCCAAGAAACAGTCACATACCTCAGGGCTCATTCCCCCAGCTTTATCGAACCGGGGAACTGGCCGCCCAGCAGTCCTGATCTAAATCCCATTGACTACTTCATGTGGTCAGCATTAGAAGAAAAAGTCTACCGTGGTCAGAAAATTAGAAACGCGTTTCATCTTCGAGAACGAATTCTTGCTGCTTGGGAAAGTCTTACACAGGAGTCGATTGCAAAGGCTATTTCTAAATGGAGAGCAAGATTGCAAGCTGTCGTTGATCGTGACGGAGGCCACATCGAGTCTTTTATCAAAAACTGAACGGGATAGGGTTTGTTTATCTATTGAAAATCTCATATTAAAATTTAAATGAATCATTGAGTTATTTTCCGCAACATTTTTTTAAAGTAAATTTTTTTCAAAGGCGATTTTAGCCATTTAGGGGCCAGCTAGACTCTATCATGTTAAAGACATATTTGAAAGGGAATTGATTAAATTTTATTTTTATTTCAAGTCTCTAGCTACAACGGCCACCGAAATATTCGTGATAAAAAATTGGTCTCGTTTTTTTTGGGCCACCCGATATATACTGTATATATATATATATATACATTCAACTGCAAAGAACACGCAGTATAAATAACGTAAAGAACGACGCTTGTATAGGAGATATTCCGCGCAAGACGAGAGAGAGAGAACGAAACAAATGAAAAAATGAGGTAATCACCCGGGAATCGAACCCGGGATCTTCCGATTGCCGGTCAGATGCGATACCATTACACCATGGGCCTCACTCTTCCAAATGCCGTAATTCTTCTACATACTCGCAGAAACAACATAAGCAAAGGTCTTTTTCAACTCGATCCTGTTGTTTTGAATTCCTTCAGAACAGATTTAGATAAGAAAGGTAGAACGCTAAATCTTTGGTAAAATTTGTATGCCACCCTAATAACTTATTTTTTTCAATTTTTATATACAAAAAAATAGGGCAGAGTGCTAAAACCCGGGAAGATTTCCCTTATAAATTTGTATATATATATATTTTTTTATCTATAACATTGTTTGGAAACAAATCTTTTAATCTTGTGCTAAAAATCGATAATTGTTCAATTTTTATATACAAAAAGAGCAGAGTGCTAAAACTTGGGCAGATTTCCAGTATAAATTTGTATATATATATTTTATTTTTATTTTATTTTATTTTTTTTTTTTTTTATCTATAACATTGTTTGGAAACAAATTTTATTTTTGTGCTAAAAATCGATAGTTTTTCCTTATAAATTTGTGTGCCCCCTTCCACAATCCTTTAATTTCGTTTCTCCGTTTATTGTATATATATATATATATATTTTTTTTTTCTCTTTCTGTAACCTATATATAGGCTGTAATTCTTTATGTACTTCAGTGTTCCTGAGGATGTCATTAGACGAAAGCGCTTGAGCACCATCTGTGTTTCCTTTCCTTCGTGGTTTTATTCATCATATATATATAATATATATATATATATATATACGCACATGATAACATCTAGAAATTATGATGTCAAACGAATTTTGCGTCTAAGTTTTGTAAATAGTGAGGAGCACTTTGCAAGTTTTACCAAAAATGTTTACTTTGAAGAGTTTATGTATATTTAACAAAAGGAACATGTTGTTGCCGAGAGGTAAATTTTTCTTGTTTTGTACATCAAGTAAATTTAAATTTACGTGTTTCTTCTTCCTTTTATATATATATATATATATACAGGGTGTACCATAAGTTCGGTCTCGTCAGAAAATTTATTTTAAATTAAATTTACCAAAGTAATACGTTAGAATTAAAACAAATGTTTAAATTGAGGTTTTACTATGTGAGGAAAACGGCTCTGGAAGCCTTTTCCTCACGAGTGTAACTCGCTTCCATATTAGCCATTGCGTATTATTCTACCTGCAACAACAAAAAAAGGTCCCGAAACAAGACATCAATTTGAATATTTGTTTTAGTTTCAATGTACTACTTTTGTAAATTTAATTTAAAATAAGTTTTCCTCTGAGACTGGACTTATGGGACACCCTGTGTATATATATTGGATACTAGAGTCTGAATAATTGTGAAGTTTGCGTAGAAAGATTAAGCTTGTATAAGGGGGGGTTTCTAGTATTGTATGCCGCTTTACTTTGTTATTAGAATCCGTAGTTATTTATAATTTCATTTCATAAGTGGAGCTCTCCTTCGCGAGGAAGACGCGGGTTGGGGAGTCGTATTTCTTTTCACTTAACTGCAGTAGCGACCAAGCTGAATGTATCTGCTACAGATACTTGTACGCCATCTTGAATTGTAGACGATCTCTTTTTGAGGAGCTTTTATTTCGTGTCAAATGATTCTTTTCGTGCTTGGGCTTAGTTTGTAGCTCAGTAAACTTGTATTGTGTTTAGAGTTTCGTCAACCAAAGGCAAACTGGCTACATATTTAATTGGTTTCCATTTTGTGTACTGTTGTTCCTCGGTTGAGGCGATCTTGCGTTTTTTGGACAAGTAGCTATTATCTCGGCTACAGTAGTAATATATAAGCTTAAGTTATATTTTATAGGCTATTATTGCTGTATCCTTCAGGCACATCTTTCTTGCTTGTTACACACACACACACACACACACACCGTGTTTGGATATCTTACGAAACCAAGACATGTTCACATTTTCAAGTGTGAATGGCAACACTTAACTTAATCTAAATAACCTAACAACCTAACCTAACCTAGCCTAACCCTCATTACATCTTTTTAATGATATTTAATGATTTTCAATATAAAACAACCTGAAACTATGGCGATACCGCTAATGTCGCTACATGCACGTTCGTGTCACGATGAGCTGTGGGTGTAAAGATTAGCGCGGTTTCGTAAGGTAGACAAGACCATACACCTGAAGCTGCTTATAAGATGAGATATGGTTAATATTCGTTTAAGCACATGACCTGGATTGATATTAATGGAGATATAAGCAATTTTTGGTTCGATTAAAATCGTGTGGGAGGATTGCGAGTTTCTTTGCGCATACGTAGATGCATTTTCAGGGAAGAAAACGACTTTGAGAACTTGAGATTCAAATTCATCATCGCCGTTGTGTGTACCGGTTGTGACCTCTCCTATTACAACGTCATTAAGCGATGTTTGGTATGAAAATTGTTTTTTCTGGTGTATTTCACTGTTATTTGTGCATTTCTGACCTTCAAATATCTCCACAGGGGGGGGGGGGTCAGGAGCACGGCGTTAGTCCTAGGTTAGGTTGGGTTTTTTAGGTTTGGTAGTGCCACTACGGCTAGGAGCACGCCATCATTTACCCCACAATTTCCCTCTACTTCAAAGCCCTGCCCATTTCCAGGGACTTCAAAATCGTAGGATGGGGTGGGTGGGCGTCATATCTCCACAACCGCTCATGTGCACAAGAAATGAATGTCAGAAATACAGCAGAAAAACCAATTTTCATGCCAAAGTCCAGGTCATGTGCTACAACGAATATTTACCAGAGATATTTCTGAAGTGATGTAAACATGTCTTTCTTTCCCAGTAAATGTAACAAAAATAAATGCTTTGAAAAGAAGTATTTTTTAAAAAATGCTTTGTAAAGAATTTAAATGCAGTTAAATGATAAATAAAGAGTTCTTTCAGGCTTCTTAGTGTAATAATATATATATATATATATATATACACAGGATGGCCCATAAGTCCCAATCAGTTATAATTAAATGGAAAATCCATCTAGCGGAGCTCTCACTGATGTAATCGATTACTGAGGAAAGAATATTTGCCGACGTGGTTATATTTTGTATTTAACGTATAATAATCGAAGTTAAACTAACATAACTCTGCGTAATTTAACGTAATCTGGACTGACATATCTTTCTATTTTTTCGACAGTAAAAATGTTGCGAGATTTTTTTTATGCAAAGTTTTTAATGTTCCGAGGTACCAGAAGTGTTACCTCACTAAAAATAATAATAAAATGTATATCATTGAATTAGACCCATACTCATTTGGCCGGCGGGACATTCTGTTGGCGTTCCTATTAGCATAACCTAACCGGGCCTAACCTAACTTAACCACACACACACGATATATATATATATATAAGCAAAGAACCACAGGGAAAGGAAAAAGAAACACGAAGTCCGAGCGCTTTCGTGATATATTCACATCTTCAGGGACAAGAAAAATGTCCTTGAAGATGTGAATATATCACGAAAGCGCTTGGACTTCGTGTTTTTTTTCCCTGTCCCTGTGGTTCTTTGCTTATTAAAAAGATCGTGTTGTTCTGTGATTTTATTGAAAATATAAAAAAAAAAAAAAAAAATATATATATATATATATATATATATATATATATATATAAATAAAAGGTGATCTGGAGTTGGCTCCCTTGTGAAAATCGATGATGCTCTAATTAAAGCGAATACAAGTAGAAGCGAATTCTTCAACTGCATGGTGTGCCAGATGGAAAGCGTTTGATTGGACAAGAGTTCATCTTCCAACGAGATAACGATCCCAAACACCCGGATTGGATTGCAAAAACATATGTGAAAGGGAAGGAGGCCGTTAGAGAACTAAAAATTATGGAATGGCTATCACAAAGCCTCGACATGAATCCAATTGAGGCTATATGGGACTATGCAGACGCTGAGGAGGATAAACTGAAGCTATCTAATATTGAACAACTGTGGAAAGAGCTGTAGAGTATTTGTATGACTGTTCCACCATCACTGGTAAAGAAACACACTGACGGCATTATTAACAAAGCTCCCCAAAAGCAGAGAAGGACAATAAATACTGACGTAGATATCTTTGTCAATGAAGTTATTAAAATAAGAATATATATATATACACACGTAGGTGTTGTATACTCTTTTGCATCATTCAAAATGTACATGTACGACCGATGATGGCTATAAATACTCAAATACCATTGGGTGTTTTCAAATATTTGAATAGCAATATATATATATATACAGGGTGTCCATAAATGTTTACCCTGAAAACAGTATGCTCTCATGTTTTAATGACGAATCTTACATCCGTTTTCTTTTTACAGGTGATCTCGTACACGCATAAAGTTTCTGTGCTGGTGTGTTTCGTCTACCGCGTTCGCCGCTAGGAGCGCTGTAGTAGCTGTTCAGTTAAGATGGCGTCTGTGACAGAGAAGGCACAATGTGTTGTGTGGCTTGCAGAAACAAAATCTGTCAGTGTTCATCGAAGGTTCAGAACAAAGTATGAAAAGAATCCACCTGATGTGAAGTTAATTAAGTCGTGGATGAAAAAATTCTTGGAAACTGGAAACGTGGAAAAGGGAAAGAGCAGTGGTAGACCATCAGTTTCCGATGGGACGGTGGAAAACATTCAAACTGCTTTCACACGGTCACCAAGGAAATCGGTGAGACAAGCTTCATGCCAACTAAAGATACCGAAGTCTACGGTGCACAAGGTGTTACACAAACGTTTGAAGTTACACGCTTACAAAGTACAAATTGTTCAAGAACTGAAGCCTGATGACCGTCCAAAACGTGAACAATTCGCTATTGACATTTTGAACAGCATTGACGAGGATAATGACTTCTTGTTACGTGTCTGCTTTTCAGACCAGGCTACGTTTCATCTTAGTGGTACACTAGAGTCAACAGACACAATGTGCGTATTTGGGGATCGGAAAACCCACGTGCCGTAAGGGAGCATATTCGGGGCAGTCCGAAAATCAATGTCTGGTGTGGACTAATACATGACCAGATAATTGGTCCTTTCTTCTTCGCTGAGAACACTGTTTCCGCAACTGTGTACCTGGATATGCTCACCAATTACGCCATCCCCCAGCTGCAGGACAGGCAGCCAACTGTCATCTTCCAACAAGATGGGGCACCCCCTCATTGGGCGCATGTTGTTCGTGAAACTCTCGACGCAACATTTCCAAATCGATGGATTGGCAGGGACGGGCCAATCCCATGGCCCCCAAGATCACCAGACATTACCCCGCTGGATTTCTTTCTCTGGGGTCATGTTAAAGATTTGGTTTATGCAACAGTTGTTCCAGATATCAGGACATTGCGAGAACGCATTACGGATGCAATTGCAACAGTTAACCCACAAATGTTGGAAAATGTGTGGCGTGAGTGTGAATACCGTTTAGACATTTTACGTGCCACTAGGGGTGCACATGTGGAAGCTTATTAAGTTCATCAACTATGTATCAAAACTTCGTATGTTTATCTACTTATGATTAAAACTGTGTTTGAATACGAGTGTTTATTTAAAAGTTATAGCATGCTTTAATCAGGGTAATCATTTATGGACACCCTGTATATATATAGATAGATAGATATTGGATTCCATTCCCTGACGAGGTGTACTTCTGAATGCACGAAAGGCCTTGGAATCATTTTTCTTTCTCCTTGTGGGTTTGCATTTTATAATATTATATATATATTATATATATATATAGCTTATATATATATATATATATATATATATATGTGTGTGTGTGTGTGTGTTACACAAAGACCGTGCATGAAACAAGGAACTCTTCTGGGGAAAATTAAATCCACTGTAGTCTGAATAAGTAATGGTAAATGACAAATACTGTACTATCGTTTTTCTTTTCATGATGGAAGCCTAATGTGGGCAACGGGCCACGATTTTGGGGCCTCTGTTAGTGTCCCGTTGCCCACGTTGGACTTCCATCATGAAAAAGAAAAACTATAGTATTTGTCATTTATCATTACTTATTCAGACTACAGTGGATTTAATTTTCCCAGAAGAGTTCCTTGTTACACGCACGGTCTTTGTGTAATAGTTTGTCAGAGGACCATTCTGAGTTGTAATATATATATATATATATATATATATATATATATATATATATATATATATATATATATATAATATGCTCGTGTATATTTCTCCTGTAAGTTTTATCCCG
Source organism: Bathynomus jamesi (assembly GCA_023014485.1). NCBI lineage: Eukaryota > Metazoa > Arthropoda > Malacostraca > Isopoda > Cirolanidae > Bathynomus > Bathynomus jamesi. Next base: position 66,701 of record JAJOZX010008707.1, read on the forward strand.
TTTTAAACTTACATGTAACGTTTTATTTCAGGTTGAGTCTGTATATATATAATATATTATTTATTAATATATATAACGCTTCTTACCTCTGTTTACGACAAACTAGATTAATTGAATTCAAATTAAATGACAAAGGCGTAAAATAGAAAAAGTAGAAGCTCTGAAAAGCGAGATTGAAAGAAGGTCAAAAACCCGAGTGAACTCTGATCATCATCAAATAAACAGATGTTAAAATACAAGCCTACATAATATATACACGGGAGGTTTGCGATTATAAATACTTGATTTTTTTTGGTTCAGTTTGTGTAGAGCAAGCCTCAGGTATTTCGAGTGTAACTGTTATTGATACAGGTAAAATTGCGCTCCGTTGGAGAGGAAACACAAACTTAGGGTGCATTTTGCTCCTGAAGAATCATGCACCTGGACTGATAATTATTAATAACTGGAGGTGTCTGCAGTACAAACGAACGAAAATTGCGCGCAAACGAATGCGGATTTGGATGTTCTTTGGATTGGCTACCACGGAGCATTGTTGCTTTCAGTGGTGATCAACCATTGTACGTACGTAAGCCTCGTCGGGACATTGATCTCCTGTTTGCTGGGCAATACTGCTGCGAGCTCCTCGTACCCTGAAGTGGGAGTATGAGTGGAAGGATGCTCTATGTGAAAATATTTTAAACTTTTCATCCTTCTACTTAGCTATGAATGCATAGATTAATTAAAATTATATACAGGGTGTCCCATAAGTCCTGTCTCATAGGAAAATGTTCGAATTGATGTCTTGTTTGGGGAAGTGAGTTTTGGGAAAAGGTCTCTGGTAGCATTTTCCTCACGAGTGTAACTCACTTCCATATTAGCCATTGCGTGTTTTTGTACCTGCAACCAAAAAAAAAAATCCCAAATCCACTAAAGAACCGAACATTTGTTTTAGTTCTAATGTATTACTTTTGTAAATTTAACTTAAACTTTCCTGAGACCGGACTTATGGGACACCCTGTATATATATATGTATATATATATATATATATATATATATATATATATATATATATAAAATGTGTGTATGTGTACAATATCTATTTAATTTATTTATTTTCTATTTGAAATTATTTTTTTAAGAAGAAATAAAGTAATTATTCGTTATCTTCTGCCTCAGGTACTCTGTTTATGTCCCTTTTGGAAATTCCATACAACCTCATCTATTTGAGACTTTTAATAGCTTATTTAGTTCATATTGGAACACTTTTATTTTATTTATATATATAATATATATATATATATATATATTTAATGTGTTTAATTGCTAAATTCATTCCATATATATATATATATATATATATATAATGTGTGTGTGTGTGTTACAACAAATAACACCAGAAAAAATCTGCTCGGATCTGGTATTCATAAACAACAACTTAATTGATGGCATAAAAGTAACACTGTATAATATCAAACAGTATTGAAATATCAACTTGTATTATGACAACACTGAAAGACAAAATACGGTATAGAAGTAAATTAAATATGGAAGCAATAGACTGGAAAACTGCCCTTAGGGAAAACACAGCGAAAGAGATGCTCATAACTTTAGAGAAGATAATGAAAATTTTAGGAAAATATGTTCCGAAAAAAATAGCCAAGAGGGAAGAAAAATAATTTCGAGAAACAAGAGCGGACAATCTTACGCAAGAGAAAGAGAGTAGCTGCAAAATAAAGAATTGCGCAGACAACAATACCAGCAAAATGATGAATACAAATCTCAGCAGCATTGACCAGAGAAGTACATGCTGCTGTAGAAGCAATCAGGAAAACCCCAAAATACTTCTATAACTTTGTGAAAAGGAAATAAAAAAAAATCACTCGTGTATTGGACCTTGAGGGGAAATAAAATGATACACTAACTGATTATCTAAAAGATGTATGAGAAATATTAAGAACTCATTGTGAATCAGTTTTGAGCACTCCCAAAAATGACAAAATATGTGATAGAAATACTTTCTTTGAAAACGAACTACAAGGAGAGAATATAACGGATTTTTATTTTACACCAGATGTTATAACGCGATCTATAGGATAACTGAAATCACAGCATCAAGTTCAGACAAATGGAGCTCCAAGCTGAATAGATACTGTAAGAATGAAATAGCTATGCCCCTGTATTGGAAATGGAGAAGATATCTGAGCGCGCGCGCGCGCGCACACACACACACACATATATATATATATATATATATATATGAGAGGATAGAGCTCAAGCCAAGAACTACAGACAAGTTTGTCTGACATCACATCTCTCTCAAATATTTGAAAAAAATTGTTAGGTAAAAAATCTATAACATTTTGGAGGTATAAGAAAGATTCATTGAGAACCAACATGGATCCCGATCAAGAAGATTGTGCCAATCACAACTAACAACATTACTATCATCGATACACTTGAAAACAATGAAAATTATGATGTAATTATACACAGACTTTGCCAAGACATTCGACAAGCGTGTTCACGGAATAATAATAACATAAAATGAATCATATGATTATAGCTGACAAAGTAGGAGAAATGGATCTGTAACGTCCTCAGAGAGCGTCAAAAAGTAACATCAAAATCGGAGGTACGTAGTTAAATACCAAAAGAAACTATTAGTTTCACTACTCTTCCTAATCTTGTTAGCTGATATTAGACAATGAAGTAACGAATAATAGTAGTGTCCTGTAATATCCTTTGCTGATGATACAAAAATTAGCAGGAAAATAAGAAACGTAGGTGGTATAACATCTCGACAAATGGACACGAAACGAATATACTGATGGTGAGCAGACAACACATTAAAAATTAAATATGTTCAATTTTTTAAAAACTGAAAAAAATAAGGAACTAAAATCCAGAAACTACTCCCTGAAATGGACAGGAAACTCGGATACCCTCAAAAGCAAAAGATTTAACAGTTATTTTGACCAATGATGTGAAATGAGGCGCAAAATAAGATAGAGATAAAACAAAAAAACAATAACTGGACGGATAACCGAGAACCTTTAAAAGATGATAAGATATAATGATTCCTTTGTTGAAAACACTAATCATACGAAAAGTAGAATACTGCGCAGTCCTAACGTCCCCGCATAAAAGAGGAAATTAGGCAGTTGGAAGAAATGCAGAGAAATTTCCCAGCCAAGATGAATGAATACAAAACCTACATTACGGGGAAAGATTACGTAAATTAAATTTATACTCACTGGAGGGAGAGGGAGAAAGTGGGGAGAGGGAGATAGGGGGAGGGAGAGGGAATTATTTACGTATGGAAAATAAAAGACAAACCTCAAACTGAAACCTTACAACCATTCCAACAACATTGGAAAATAGGAAAGAAAGAATGTACAGTATTTCTAAACTAAAGGCCAGACAAGGGACATTCTCAACAGAAGAAAAATTTACAGTAGTTATTTGCTCATAGAACTTTGGAATACGAATCGTGTCAATGTGAAAAAGTCTTCAAAAGAAGACTACACATCTAGTTCGGGATAATACCAGACGAGCCGGTATACCAGGTTATGTGAGATGAAGAGCTCGAGAAAACAACCTCATCCTTCACCAAGCCAATTCTAAAGGTGGAGCCACGAGCCTGACCTTCGCGCAGTGAGATCGGCGCAAAGTATATATACTGTATATATAATGTTAACCCTCCGTCGATGGCCTTGGGTGGCCCGAAGTTGACTTGGGTTCTGGTTACGTGGTAGCAACGGATTTCTCATTCTGTGGTAGCAACGGATTTCTCACTCTGTGGTAGCTGGTACTGCGTAGGGGCGTAGGGAATTGTAATAATTGCTTTGTACTACACTCCGATTTCTTCTTGTAGCGGATCGGACGATTCTGCGAAAACTTGCTAGGTTATCTGACGGTTTCCCAATTCTTCTTGTAGCTTATCGGAGAAGTTTGAGGCAATACTGGTCTCAGTCTTAAGACTTACTGATTTCTAACTTTACTGCTTCTTGAAAATGCTGTTATTCTAACAAAAATACTTTGGGAATACGAACTCAAGGGTAGAGTTAAAGATATCTTTTTCTGCTTCAAAAAAATATTACAGGGTATGTTTCCAGCCTCTAGGTCAGATCAGACAGAACAGGGATAATAATTTGAAAGATTACAATGGTTTATGCGCTTTAATTTGGTGACGTCATTATTATTTAATGTTGACTTGTTTTTTTTTATTCTTAACCCTTTCTGTCCCAGCGATGCCATATGGCATCACCAACAAAAAGTGCGTATAATTTCCTCAGATTAGCTTCAATGATGCCTTATGGTATTTGAATGTAACAATTAACTGTATAACATCATCTGGCAGTTTTTTTGGACCTGAGCATTTAGAACCCAAAGAGATGCAGAAAACTGTATGAAGGGTTACTGTCGTTTAAAATGCCGAAAGTGTGATCTACCATTTGTTTAAGAAAGGACAAAACTGCTTTAATGCATTACTTTCAAAGTAGTATGGTCTACCATTGTTTTTAGCAAAGGACAAAAATCGCTTTTATTTCATTCAAAGTACCAAAGTTATGTTAGTTTTTCTTATTACTTGATAGTGCCGCAATAGAATCATATAATTTCTAGTGTAATTAATTTAATAAATTTCTAAAAGCTTCGTTTATGTTTCCATACTTATTTTTAACACTTTTAAGCGTTAACAAAACAATAATTTGGAACAGAAAGGGTTAATAGGCTGAATTCTTTTGCTAACTCAATCCATATTATGTGGATCTTGCAGAAAATGATAAAGCTAAATATTTGAAGACGACAGCAAAATTCTACTGTAACAGCATATTGACAAATCTGATTTTTATCATGATTTGCCGTGGCAACTGAAAATGGAAATTAAGATATGCATTTTGCTAGTGTCTCCGAGCAACTGATACAATGAGAAAATGGAAACGGACATAAAATTAAATACTGATTCAGGATATGACTTAATCTTTTATGATTTAAGAGAGAATACATAAGAAAAATGAACATTGGAGAATTTAAAACGATTGCTATGATTTAAGCTTAAATTAAAAATTGTTTAGGTAATTAAAATAAAAAAGAAATAATTAATCAAGTATTGGATAGGAAATTATTTGGAAAAAATAAAACTGAAAGAAAATTAAAATTTGAATTATTTTCCAAACTTGCATGAACCTTATATACAGTCAGTGTCATGCGAGTTTGGACTTTATATGCAAAAATGAATGTTAGAATTATACAGTATATATATATATATATATATACAGGGTGTCTCAAAAGTCACTATCTATTTTGAAAAATAATGGGAATTACGAAAAACTGGTTTAAGACATGAAAAATATATTTATTTCAAAGTAAGTGCCACAAAGAATTAGTGCTATTTATTTATCTGTCTCCACATGGCGACCATCAGTGTCTCTACAGAGCTCAAAGCGATAAGTTGTTTCCCGGAACACACTTTCCAGCATTTGAGGTGTTATTTTCTGAACTGCATCGGTAATACGATTTCGAAGTTCGGCTACATCACTAATTCTTCTACCAGTGTACACCTTAGACTTAATGAAACCCAGGCGAAAAAAATCTAATGGTGTTAAATCGGGTGAACGTGCTGCCCATGGTGTTCCTCCACGACCAATCCAGCGACCGGGAAGCGTCTGTCAAGATAATCACGTACAATTATTGCATAATGGCACGGTGCTCCATCCTGCTGAAAACTACTGTCAAGAATGCCATCTGTAAGAAGTTGAGGTTCGAGGAATTGTTCAAGCATGTCAAGATAATAAACCAATTAACTTTTTTTAAATACACAAATTTGCACCAGAAGTACATATCTTTATGCCAGCATAGCATTTTTTTAAAAAACATCTAATGTCACCGAAATAGATAGTGACTTTTGAGACACCCTGTATATATATATATATATATATAATATATATATATATATATATATATGTATGTATGTATGTATATATATTAATATAATATATATATATATATATAATTATATATATATATATATATATATATATATATATATATATATATATATATATATATTTTTTTTTTTAGATCATTTATGCATTACTGTCACTGATATTTATTATTTATTATTTTTAACAGAAAATTGTGGCGCTGTGATTAAATAGTCAGCGAGTGAGTCGGCGGCATCAAGGGTCAGCAAGTGTATGAGTCAGCTTGATGCAAGAGTGAGCGAGTAAAAAAAAAATTTGTGAGTGGTGTTACTCTGCTGCATGACGACAAAAATATTCTTTTTTTTCCAGAGCATTGTAAGCCTATTGAATATTTTATTATAAACTTCAAATCTCTATATATATATATATATATATATATATATATATATATATATATACACAAATATAAACTTCGTTTGCTTAGGTTTGCCTCCAAACAAAAATGTCCTCAACTTTAAATTGTGACTCAACAAAGGGAGTGGACAAAATAGCGATTTTTGTGGGTTTTTAAAGCTTTGTACAGTAATTAGTTTCTTAATAAACGAGAGATTTTGGTTTTCGATTATATATTAGTTAAAAGCCTTATCTTATGATACTGAATATATCATTTTTATTACTCGGTTATGTACAAACGAGGCTCCTAAGGTAGTTTTGGCCTTTTTAAAAATTTGTAGTTTTCGCCGTTTCCGAGCTGAACTACTCATTACTTAGCCTATGCCCCTTAAAAGATATTTTTCCCTATTAAATTTCCTGTCGATTCATTCTTATTAAGAATTTCTACGTCAATTTCTTTCAATTATAGAGCTTGTCAAACCTGAGCCAACTTTAAGTTAGGCACCCTCTGAAGCTATTTTCTTAGAAGTAAATTTGGCCTACTATTTAATTAAATACTTTTTGCTTCACAAATACGTAAATTGTTCTATGTAATATAGATTTAACATAAAGAATTTAATGAGTTAGGGCTGTGTGACTAGGCTACCAAGCTGGGCCTATTGACCCTAAACTGAGACCAGATTGCAAAATCTATAAAAAAAATTTGTGATGATCCCGTTTTTGGAAAAATTCTCGCCTTCCAAATTGCGAAACTCACGCTCATAAAAGTTAGTTATTGAATTTAACGGATCATTGCTGCGCGACGGAGGTTTATAGTTGAAATGCTTAACCTTGCATAGGCCTAGTTTGTGTTTTAGTGTTTGATTTCGATTGTCATCCTCAACGAATATGTAATTTTTGTGATAAAAATCGCATCTGTGTCTAATTGCTCACTCAGGTTGTACCTATTTCAAGCTTGGATTTATCTTTGTTCGTTTAAGTTGCGGGTCTGTATTATTTTTTTTAATCCAGTTTTATACAATTTAAATTGTAATTCCGAGATTAAGAACCATTTAAAATACTACATCATGAGTAGCAGCAATCCATTTATTCTTTCAATGGAACCTTTTCTGTCATGATTCAGCATATTTACTCGAGTTACCCCAACGTTTTGAAATACAGTTTCGCTTCTCCAACAAGCTATCATTTGGAAACAAAATTTCCAGTCTGGGTTTCAGTTAAATATTTACTAGTTTGAAAAATGCGCCCTGCCAAAAGGCAAATCTTTTTTTGTGTGCATAATAATGAACTTTAAAATGAACAAGACAAAAATAATACACAAAAAACAAAAACAAATTAGCGCCATCTTTTAATATGTATAGTGAGATTAGAATTTTCATAAAGATGTGGGGAAATTCTTTCATCGAACAAGTGTCCTCAGGTGATGACAGTATTTTCATCAAACTTCGATGGGTGGTGCCATTTATTGGAGGAAATGTCGGTTAAATATCTTTTCAGTTTATTTTCATTAATAAAGTGTAATTACATGCATATCAGTTTTATGTTAATCAGGAACAACATATTAACATCAACTTAAGTTTTAAGATTGAATACATTAGAAATAAAGTAATCTTACTTCGGTGAGATTCGAACCATTGCCGCTGAAGATCCGAATTTTGCGGGCTGCTACGTTACCCACTCGGCCATGAGACGTTAAGGTATACTGAGAGTGTTTTATATATATATATATATACACTCTTTTGCAGTGGTTTCAGTATGTATACTGCTTTCTTATATATATATATATATACTGTATGTATTCTTTCTAAGAGCTCCCGCTAAATATTTTTTTGAGTTGGAATTTTTAACGTGAAATTTTTTTTGTTTTTGTTTTTGTCCTCTGTTTTTTAAGGTTTATTATCATGCACACAAAAAAGATTTGCTTTTTGCAGGACGCACTTTTCAGACTAGTTCATGATTTTTGTAGGCAACGTTTTTTTTTGTGTTTTAAACACAAATTTTGCACAAAATTAGCGCTCATCCTACCTATTGAACAGAAGTTTTTAAGCCAGTGAGAACTTAACATTTACTTAAAGCTCACGAACGACTAACATTTTGAGTGCCGCTTCACAAATTTGTTCTCATTAGCTTTGGATGTGAAGCTCAAAATTTTTATGGCATGTGGTGTTTTCGTAAATTTTCTTCGATTCCACGAGTAAAAAACTTTGTACAAACGTGGTCTGACTAGATGCACAAAATTAATTATTATGTTTTGCCACAAACAGCGCAAATTGTAAAATAGCCGAAATTTTGTTTTTGCGTTCTGCCGACAAGAGGATTACTCGGTTAAACAACTTTTTGGCCACAAAAACATTGCTGTAAACTTTTTTCTAGTGAACGAATTTGTCCGATGTTTACATTAAATTATTCGCGACGACATCCTCTTTTTTGATGTAAAGTGCGTGAGGTGTGGTTCCTTCTGAAAAAAAGTTATACCCTTTAGAAAAGTTGTCCGCGAAGTGCTTGTCGGGGTCAGAAAAGATTTGTCCACGCACGGTGGTGAGTGGACGATTTTAAATATTTCTTAATCTCAGCATTGTTAGTCCGCGAGTTAAGGTTTGATGACGTAATTGGTCCGGAGGCGATAATGGTGTTCAGGGTTGTTTAATCGTTCGTAACGGAAAGGTAACTTATTATGACGGAGGGGACCTACATTTTTACATGGGATACGAACTTTCAGCGGGTTGCTACATCATCTGAACGGGACACCCTGAACCAGCGATTCCCAACCTGTGGTAGACGGAGCTCTTTTAGGTGGTACGCAAAGGGTTTTAATACGCAGTTTGTTAATTCGTAATTACCTTAATGATAATGTATATAAAAAATAATATTGGTTGTAAATGAATAACCAGCAACCTTAGTAGTATAGCCGCAAAAGGGGAGAGTGCAGGAATGTTGCAGGTTATTAAATTATTCGCGACGACATCCTCTATTTTTTGATGTAAAGTGCGTGAGGTGTGGTTCCTTCTGAAAAAAAGTTATACCCTTTAGAAAAGTTGTCCGCGAAGTGCTTGTCGGGGTCAGAAAAGATTTGTCCACGCACGGTGGTGAGTGGACGATTTTAAATATTTCTTAATCTCAGCATTGTTAGTCCGCGAGTTAAGGTTTGATGACGTAATTGGTCCGGAGGCGATAATGGTGTTCAGGGTTGTTTAATCGTTCGTAACGGAAAGGTAACTTATTATGACGGAGGGGACCTACATTTTTACATGGGATACGAACTTTCAGCGGGTTGCTACATCATCTGAACGGGACACCCTGAACCAGCGATTCCCAACCTGTGGTAGACGGAGCTCTTTTAGGTGGTACGCAAAGGGTTTTTAATACGCAGTTTGTTAATTCGTAATTACCTTAATGATAATGTATATAAAAAATAATATTGGTTGTAAATGAATAACCAGCAACCTTAGTAGTATAGCCGCAAAAGGGGAGAGTGCAGGAATGTTGCAGGTTATTATGTAATGTTGCAAAGGGGGGTGGGGGTTGTTGCAAAGGGGGAAGGGGTTGTTGCAAAGGGGTGTTGTTGCAAAGGGGGTGGGGGGGAACTTGGAGGCGGCGTTATCCCCCAAGAGAAAGAAAGGAGGAGAGGTGTTCACCTGGCAGGAGCCAAGTGCACATTAAGACTTCCAGCCGGGCTGGCGTTGTTTTATAGGCTCCGAATCAGCCAGAATCAGCCAGTTGGCTGAGCCAAGGGGGGGAGAGACGCCTGAAGGAGAGAGAGAGAGACAGCTGAAGGAGAGACGCCTGAAGGAGAGAGAGAGAGAGAGCTGAAGGAGAGAGAGCTGAAGAAGAGAGAGAAGCCTGTAGGAGGGAGAGACGCCTGAAGAAGAGAGAGATGCCTGTAGGAGGGAGAGACGCCTGAAGGAGAGAGGATAGGTACACATGCAGGAGTACTCATGCTGGAGGTACACACACATACGCACACATGCAGGAGTACACATGCAGTAGGTACACATGCTGGATGTACACATGCAGTACACATGCTGGAGGCAAACATGCAGGAGAGAGAGAGACCTGAAGGAGGCAGATACATGCAGGAGAGAGAGAGAGAGACGCCTGAAGGAGGAAGATACATGCAGGAGGGAGAGAGACACCTGAAGGACAGAGTGGAGTTCTCCCCCAATTTATTTTCGTTTCCCTAACCTAAGAGGCCACTATGGGGTTTACCAAAGGCCAGAAATAGAAGGAGCAGAGCTCCTTACTCGGCCGGAGCCGAGGGGGGAATGGTTCTTCACCAGCTTCGCGATCTTTATAATCCTCTATTCTGGCTGAGTTGCCAGATAGCGCAAGGTATTCCAGATAGCGCCATGTGTCCCATTAATCGTGTAACACATATATGACGATAGTTATTCCAATTAAATTCTGTTTAAATACACCTTTATTAATTGCATACCTTTCCAGTTTTTTTTTTTTGCAATGATCGGAATGCTAGATATATATTATTATGCTATATATATATATATATATTATTTATTTTATAACATTTAATTTTAGTTTAGAAGCAAATTTAACATTAACTCCATTGAACTTAAAGAAACAAATAACATAGTTTACCTTCGAAAACGCCATAATAGAAAACAATTAATTTTATGGGTAACTATTTCGACATAAGTTTACTATAATTATATCAGTCTTTTAAATATCTTCTGATATATATATATATATAAAATACCACAATATATATTTATAGTTACCCCAAAACACAGTCCACTATAGCGAGGTTGGTTTCGGAGAAAATCTGCTTGCGAGAGACCTTTCTTAAAGACAGCTCGATAAGTACTCAATGTTCCAAATATTAATATAGCCATTATAATTACTTCTACAATGAATCCAATTAAATTCTGCTTATTAAATAACTTTTTTAGACACTTGATTTTTATTATAAATATTTAAGTCACGAATAACAGTGGGAAAAACGTACACACAATATATATATATATATATATATATATATATATAATATATATATGCTACACACAGACCGTGCATGGAACAAGGAACTCTTCTGGGATAATTAAATCCACTATAGTCCGAGTAAGTAATGACAAATACCGCCTCGGTGGTGTAGTGGTTAGCGTAGCGGACTACGAATCCATCGGCCCAGGGTTCGAGACCCGACGGCAGCCTGCGCGCAGCAAAACCCAGCTGTTCATCCTTCCACAATATAAATTTTCCTAAATAACAGTAAAACCAATTAATTGAAACTTCATTTAAATAATTTACGATACAATTCCACCAAACGAGATGAAAACTTATGAAACATATAGCCTCATTCCTGCGACGAAAAAAATGAAAAAATGATGATAAATAAAGAAATTATTCATTTGGAATTGCCCGAGCCACTATAGCGGGGTCGAGAATATCTGTTCTTTTAAACATCTTATTTCTGCTTATTAAATAACTTTTTAGACACTTGATTTTTATTATAAATATTTAAGTCACGAATAACAGTGGGAAAAATGTCCGACCCCGCTATATATATATATATATATATATATATATATATATATATGTATATATATATATAATAATAAACAACTCATGCACACACACACACACACACACACACACACACACACGATGAAAGGCAGAAACTAAATCAGTTCGAATCGAGTCCCTAGAGACCTTTTTCGTTCGATTCGTGTCCCTAGAGACCTTTTTATACCCAAAACATAATCCGATAGAGGAAAGGATTTCCGAGAATCTGCCCAACTCGGTCGGCTTTATTTTACCTTTCTACGAGTCAAAGCAAGCAAAACCTCGCCTCACTCCTTGTTTCAGCATTCATTCATTTCACGTTTTATTGTGAATTTCATCCCATATATATATATATATATATATATATATATATATATATATTATTATTATTATTTCTACAATGAAACGGGGTCGGGCCGAAGAACGGGTGAGAGATCTCCCCCCCCAATATATATATATATATATAAATTGAATTTACCGTGGTACACCATGTTTGGCAAACGCTATAGTGGTGCAAGCCTCATTTACTGATGCATATTATATCTATCGGGCAAATAACTTTTAATTCAGTCACTGATTGACCCTCTAATACCGCAACAATACAAATTATTGAGTAGAATGTTGTGTTCTATTACATCAAGCACCTTACTCATATCTATATAAATTGAATTTACCGTGGCACACCATGTTTGGCAAATGCTTTAGTGGTGCAAGCCTCATTTACTGATGCATATTATATCTATCGGGCAAATAACTTTTAATTCAGTCACTGATTGACCCTCTAATACCGCAACAGCACAAATTATTGAGTAGAATGTTGTGTTCTATTACATCAAACAACTTACTCATACCCACTGCCATAATTTTCTTTTATCATAACTCTGCCGAGCAACTAAGCGACGTTGGATCTGAGTGGTAGTTGGATGGGGAGTCGCAGCAGATAATTTACATTCGATAATGTAATGAAATAATTAAATAAAATATGCATTTATTTTTATATCACGGATGGAGTCGATGTAGACAATGCAGGTCTTGAGCTTAAATTATCTAAAACCATAACAATACAAATTATTTCAATAGAATATTATGGTCTATTACATTATTACACCTTGCCCAGATCCATTACCAATAACCTCAATTTAGTAATAATAACAATTATCTCTCATACACTATATATATATATATATATAGAAAGAGAGCGAGAGATGCGGGAAATTGAGTAAATGGAAATATATTTTCTCGAAAACTATGGGTGATAGAAAACTTCTGAAACCATATTTGGAATCAATATCAAAAGTTCTATACGAATCACCAAATAATTTTCAAAGGAGAATAAGAGCATTAATTCTATTAGTGAAATATAAAGATGCAATTACTCGTCCGGTCTCGTTATAGCGGAATGGTACACGTCATAGCTCCACCCAGCTACATCGGCAGCCAATCACGACGAACATCTGGTCTTTTGGGCGGAGCTTGGCGAATGTGCATATAAAAGGGGATATTTTCAGTTGGGAGTAACAGTAGCTATTTTCGCATCAGTGAATAATCAACCATGGACCTGTACGTCTCCCCAGACTTGTATGAAGAACGTGATACTGCCGCATTAACCACAATTAGTCTTTTCAATGCGGCTGATTGTGGCGAACTATTTTCGACGCAAACCGTAGAAGATATTTGCAGTGACGCTCCTTACAATCCGACGCAAGGGACTACCATAGAAATGTAAGTGTCCATAATTCGATTTTATATATATACGGAGAGTTGTAGTATTTCGTCAAATAGATACTAGTCAAAAATGTCAATCAATGTTATTTCCCCATCATGCTAAAATCGAAATTGGTAATCGAACCAAAGATATCTTCACATAATGGGGATCTGTCTGTCTGTATACTCTGTATATGTTTTCCTTTAAGGTCCGATGAGGATTTGACACGAGTTATACATCTTTTGAAGGGAATACGGATGATATACTGATCAGTCAGCAGTGTCACACATCCTCCACCATGGACCTGTACGTCTCCCCAGACTTGTATGAAGAACGTGATACTGCAGCATTAACCACAATTAGTCTTTTCAATGCGGCTGATTGTGGCGAACTATTTTCGACGCAAACCGTAGAAGATATTTGCAGTGACGCTCCTTACAATCCGACGCAAGGGACTACCATAGAAATGTAAGTGTCCATAATTATAATTTTATATATATACGGAGAGTTGTAGTATTTCGTCAAATAGATACTAGTCAAAAATGTCAATCAATGTTATTTCCCCATTATGCTAAAATCGAAATTTTTATGGCGTTCACTCCTCGAACCAAAGATATCTTCACATAATGGGGATCTGTCTGTCTGTATACTCTGTATATGTTTTCCTTTAAGGTCCGATGAGGATTTGACACGAGTTATACAATCTTTTGAAGGGAATACGGATGATATACTAATCAGTCAACAATGTCAAATAATGTAAGTGTTTTTCGATCTTTTTGGGATAAGAAGACAATATATTTTCATAAATTTATTAAATGAAAGAAATCAGTACAATAAACGAATATACAAATATACGAACAAAAACATTATAATATACAACGAGTACGTACAATTGGAAAACGGTTTTTTATCTGTCTGCATACCATTTCATCGTTTCGGTGAGTGTGACACGGGTCAAATAAATTTAAAAAATTTATAAATTCTTTATCATTTGACATATGCATGAGAAATGAGACACAGTACATTCCGCAAACATTAGTAAAATATCCCTGCATACGAAATGGGTTCCATACAACTTCGGGAATATGTAACTGAGCGAGAAATTTTACAATAATAGGGTCACTCCAGGGTTGAGTACCGAGTGAATCAAAATAGTACAGGCGCTGTCTATTTTTAAAATAGACAGCGATCCAGTGAATCCCTTCATTACCGATGATGTCTGTGTTCACAATAAGACTACCGCATTCTCGCGTACTTGGCAAACTCAATGTTTCATTCTTCGCAAACACGCCGATAAATTTGGAACGTGTGACTCGCTCCATTACTTTCTGAAGTGTATTAGCATCCATTTTAAAAGTCAGTGATAACGCTTCTAAATCTATCTACTTCTATTAGGGCTTGCGATTCGAGATATACTAGTACACTAATAGGAGCGTCTATAGGCTTTGCGAATTCCAGCCGCACTGAGATGTTACCGCTCTGCTGTGGTGTTAAATGGGTATTTACGCTAGCAGATAAGTCAGGTGTAATGTCAAACGGATAAAGGTTAAATTGATCAATGAATTCTTCCTGCGTTACCCCATTACCAAGCTCATCACAATCACCTGCAATATGGGTCAGATTACTATAGGCTCTGGCACAAAGAGGTAACACAGCGTCTGATGAATAGTCCGTACCCATTGTTCCACCCAAAGCAGTGCCATTAACGTATAGAGTTATATTTTTAAGTCCGAAATTCTCGAATTTAAAGGCACTCTTTTTATATTTTCCATTCACCGAAGCGTGGTCCTGCATGCCGATTAATATCCTTTTAGGAAGATTTCCCAGGGCAATGTTTTCTATCTGCTTCGATGCCAACCCTGCAGGAACCGTATATAGTTTGATCTGCACTCTGTTAATAGGATATTTCACTGTAGCGTTTAGTAAATTTTTCTCAATTTCTAGTTGTTTTGGTGAACTTAATTTCACTCGCCGTACGCGGAGGTATGTGTCCATAATGTGAACCACAACGGACTTTGCGCCCTCTTCTTGATTCGCATCCAGATTTAAGCAGATCTCAGGACTCGTGCGGGTGAGCTTTATTTTCATATCCACCCCGTTCACAAGCAACTTCTCCTGGAAAGTGAAATCTGTGTGCAACCGTCCAAAACACTCGTATATTTTCTTTTTAGAATTTTTAAATTTGTCCTTTATACTATTTTCATCTTTAGTTTGATAATATCCCTCCGCACTTAAAAAGGTAGCCTTCGCTTCTTTGGAAAAGTTGAGGACATTTTCCAAATAGGCTCGTAGATGATAGTACCCCGTGCCTGCCGATATGTTGGTCTGATTTAAATATACGTCACACTGGTTGAATATGGCGTGCAGAAAGTTTGTTTCAGGGTATACAGCATATTTGTCATCGCAGGCCGTTCCATCAGAATGGGCTATACGTAGCTTAGCGTACATGTGCACACAGCTTGGATCAAAAAAGTAAGGACCTGAGCTGGGTATCACGAATTCTATAGGTGCACTCGGGAACTAATTGTGTTTAAAGGGTTAATTGTAATAAAGTCACTGTGCTCAATAGAAACTTGGGTTGGCGGGAGCTCAAAAAAGGACAGCTCCGATTTACAGCATTGTGAACTACATGGGTGGATGAAGCGTGCCATGGCGAAATAGTGACTCCTCTCTCGACAAGTGGTAAACAAACTATGATTCATGAGATCAATATCCTTAGCTTATATCAGTCAAAAAAGTGGTCAACCATAGGTTTCATTCGCTTACAGCATTTCTTTTTTGATAGCCTTTTACGTTTAATACCACGTGACCCCTTCTCTTCTTCCGGGGAGCCTCTCTTCTTCCCGCCACCACGCATTTTTCTCTTTGCATCTTTGATGATTTCGTTCCGTGTACGCTTTAAATGTTTTTTTAGAGCTTCTTTAGGTTTAGCCCCGGCCAATATGTCTTCTGCAGTGTTAAGGCCTGATTGTAGCGCTTTCCTTCCAAGGTATCTGGCACCCCTCTTCAGCAAAGGAACAGCCGTACGTAGTATGGATGAAAAAATGGATCCAAGTCCACTACCGCGCTGGTATCGCATCCCTCGATAGACGGTGAAAGGCTTTCTATCCATTATAACTCAGTGCGTCGAAAGTGTAGCTTCACTGTTAAGCTCCCGTTACCGAATGGGAAGTTTTCGCCCTCAATCGTTCTTATATATATTGTGATATTGGTTATTAAATTAGTTGCGACATTCACATAATGGGGTCTGTCATATGTAATACTCAAACTCCTTCCTCTATGGTTGGGGATGTGAGCAATGCGCAGCAGGCGTGCCTGGGTATCCCCAACAAACTGGTGCTCCACTATATTACTGTAAATATAGCACATGTCTGGGGACCTTTCAGCCAATTTCTCCATCTTCAATTGATACATTAATCTGGACAAGTTATACTGTGTCTCGTGAAATGTGTCTCTTTGGAAGGCTGCGCTATATCGGCCGTTGGTTAGAATTTTGAACTTTCTATGTTCTTTAAGACATCTGTTAGTCTTTGATTTTAGGATTAGTGTATGTGCAGGGTTGTTTACGATTTCATATACTAAATCATTCGTAAGGTTTGAGTTTCTTAAACTTACGTTTAAGCCTCTCACAACATCCTCGGCCGAACCATATTGACCCGGCCCTAGTCTTACTTCTGTACTGTAATACCGTGCAATCTTAGTCCAAGCGATGCGCATAGTTTCATCCATAGCTACCCCAGCTTTTTCACACTCGTCAATGTCTCTAAGAATCGTAAAAACGGTTTCTTTATGTTCAATATTTAAAAAGACGGTGTCCAGCTGAATTTCGCATATCCCCACCTCATACGAATCACGACCCAATTCAATGTGCCCATGGAGTTCTGTTACAAAGTTGGCTAGCGTGTTGTTAGGGTGTACAGACAGGGACGAGGAGGACGGGAGTGTGACGTAGAAATGGTTAGGAGCCATGTTGCATACTATTTAAGCTTCATTATTGCATCAGCTTTTATATAGGTGTTGAAGCTTTCTGGGTACCCTAGCCATTTCACCAGGTACATTTTTCTCCTTCCTGAACCTTTGCTTCCTAAAATTTTCTCAATTTTAAACACATTTTTTTCTAAATTAAACGCAACTTTCTGCAATTCCTCGCGGTAAAAGCCTCCTGAGATTTCTTCCCCATTCAAATCTTCAATGTAATACATCATTATCACACCTTTAGGTCTCACAGCCCTAACTTTAAAAATCTCGCGTGTCCATCCTTGCTCAAAACCCTTTGCGAATTTATTCCCCGAACGCGACAGCCTTACATAATCATTGGTTTTGAAGCGCACAGAGAGTGTGGTGGTGGTGGTGGTGGTCCATCTCTTCTCGGGAGCGTACCTCTTTCTAAAACTTCGTTAGGTGTTGCCCCAATCGTGCGATGGTGTGAGCGGTTGTAGGATGATGCCAATGGTTCCAGAATGTCTAGAAATCTGTATGTGTTTTTATGTGTAAAATAACGGTGCATGCGTTCCTTTATGGTGCGCTGAACTCTTTCAGCTAAAGAAGCCTTATGTATAGAATTGGTTGTGTAATAGCTGATATTAAACTCTGTCAACATATTCTGAAAAGCACGGCCTATAAACTCCTTCCCCATATCCGTACAAAAATAGCCAGGAACCCTGTTTTCTTTTAACATTAGCGTTTTGGTGGCTTTAGCAACTGTTTCAGGTGATTTATTTTTCAGAGGAACTAGCCACAGATATCTAGAGAATACGTCTATTATGAATAGAATGTAGCGGTAACCATCGTTATACACAGAATATCTTTGCATGTCTGTTAAATCTGCTTGCCAAATAGAATCAATCGAGGAAGCCGTTGTCTTGGCTGTTTTAAACCTTTTTCTCACAGGCTTATGAAGCGTATAAGCGTCCTGCTCCCTCAAAAATCTTTCAACATCTTTTTTTCCTACTCCGTAAACACTTCTGTACAGTCTATCTACGCCGCCGTAAGAGGATGGGGTAGAAATGTCATAATAACGTTTAGTTAATACGTTAGCCATTTGCGTATTTTAGAGGCACGGTGGGTAGGGTTGGTTTAACCTCTTCTTGCTCCTCTTCAAAGGTGTTACCGCAGGGGGTGACGGCGTCTTCAATTGTGCCACAGACGTTGCGTGTTCCAAGTCTTTTAACCTGTTCAGATTTCCTATCAACGTTTTAGGGACATTTATTTGTTGTAGTCTTGCTTTAATATGCTTCCATCCTGATGGTGATGGCCTATCCCACTTTCTCACCAGATCATGGACAATGTCTACGATATTCGATCCCTGTACCTTTGATCCTTCCACAATGATCTCGCCTGTATCGGTCCATTGTATGGCTGGATCCTCATTCAATAGATTATAAAGACCTAAGCCTTTACTCCTCAATGTATGTGGGAGGGTACTTTTTAATACATGTTCGATATGTTGTGTGGCTAATCTTTTTGGTTGATCAGCTGTATCGTCGGACACAGATCCTATGTCGCCATCGGCCCCCGTGCTGTGCCTAATAACCACAGGAATCTCCGTAGGGATCTTATAATTTTCGTACTCGTGAAGAAATTTCTGCAGAGCTTCTTGGTATAAGATTCTTTTCTCATCAGGTGTTTTTTCACTGTTTAATAGGGCTAACAATTCGCTTTCCATTCTTTTAAGTCTGCTTTTACGGGGATCTAGATCCGTGTCTCTTTGCAGTGAAGCGTACACCTCGTGGGGAATCACTACCACTTTCTTCATTATATTAATCTAGTCAGTAAAGGGCCCAAAACTGAAAATAAGATGGGGAGAAATGACCCTCCTGTTTGCACAATAACTCGTTTTTTCTTCGCTACAGTTTGACTTTTACGAGCGAGTGTACGTATTATGTTCTTGTAGCGGCGTAGGCGAGCCTTCTGATGGGTTTTCATTGATACATTGCAATTTATAACGTTAAGACAGATTTCACAGATGCATTTTAAAAAGTCGGCGTCGATATTTTTAATAAACATCTGCTGCATTGCCCGGGGCAGTCGATGATAGATTTTTATTAATTCATGGTATTTCTTTAGTCTCTTTGTCATTCTGGAATATACACCGTTTCAGGCTCGTTTGGAAATATATTCGTTCGCAGAAGCACTCTAAACGTGTTTCGCGGATGAAGGTCGCAAAGCAAATATCCGTAACGCGTGCTTGTAGCTTCTTTATAAACTTCCAAAAACTCCTTACGCTGATTCGGGAACATTTGATTGGCTAATACCCCAATTTGTGATACATCTCTACGTTGCGCGAATAAGACTAGATATTGCGTATTTAACGACACATCGCGCATGTATCTATTTTTGAAAAATAGATTCTGATTGATGAAGAACACGCTTATGTTAAGATGGTGGGAGATACTGTAAATGTCTCGGCAAACGTTTTATCCATCTCCAACATGAGATCGTCAATTACAATGATTGTATGTTCAGTTCCCTTTAGCGAATTAACGTCATATACACCTTTGTGGAACAAAATATCATCTTGGTACTCGTTGAACGCTGATTGATACGTCGAATAGCACCATATAACTTTATGCACAAATTTCGAGAACATCTCGCCCTTTTCTTTATGATTTTAAGCATAAACACAGTTTTACCACATCCTGTAGGTCCAGATATAATACATGTGGATGGGCTCGTGAATCTGAATTTTTCTACAGAGTCCATTTCTAACACGTCACACTCCTAAGTGGGTCATTTACAAAATATTACAAATTTTGAGTGCTGATCCTTATATTTCTTCTCCCACAGAACCGACGATGAGGTAGAGCACCCTATCATTACGGATGACCTCGACGACAGTGTAGTTGTGATCTCCTCCCCTGAACCCTCACCAGCGATACAGGTTGCACGTCCAAAGCGGAGGTATGAGAACCCCACATCAGGTATAAAGCGCCGAAATACGTACCTGTTGCAGCAGACCCCCAACCCTCAACCTCTTACGCAACAACCTCCCCAGCAGCAGCACCTAATATACCCCCTTATTCCGCCCCCCGTTCTGTTAAGTCTACAATAATAGATCCCCAACCCTCCTACGCAACAGGGCCCCCATCAGCAGCACCTAATATACCCCTAATTCCGCCCCCCGTTCTGTTGAGGATGTTATTACGTTGAGTTAGTGCGCGCCGCAGCCCCCACCCCCGCCTTGACTAGAAATCGGTATAGAGTCAGGGTCGACCTAGAGCCCTGTATAGCAATGGTATTGAGCGCGGGATACGCAGGGTAGTACAGCATATTATAGAGTTTGCTCTTCAGAATCGCGACGAGCGTGAGGTCAGGACGAGTCTGTCCTTTGGGTTCGGGTCAGATGACGGTGATGTAGACGATTATTGGGTGATAGTACCGTTCAGACGTTTGGCTGCTGAAGATGTAGAATATATATTAGGGCGTATAATGCAAGCCGTCCAAAGTAGTATAGCCTTCAATATGGACAACTTCACGGTAAATATTGACCGTGTATTCCGTGTTGCGGGTCATAGTGCCATACCGTACACTCTTAACTTCAATTCTCCAACTATTTACCGAAGGCATATAAACGTCGATCGTGGTTGCGGCTTTATAGCAGTACTCTTAGCACGTATGTTTACTGTACAAAATACACGGACTCAAAAAATTTGGCTGCCTACGATCGTTGAGCGTGCCCGTAAACTAGCTGTAGACTGTGAACTTGAATTTGACTGTAATATGGGTCCTGAAGAGCTGAGAAAGGTAGAACAGGAAATGAATGTGCGCATAGTTATATTTGGTTTGGATGATCGCCGCCGGACTGTGTATGTTTTTAAAAGCTGTGTGAGAGATCGTACAAGGCCCCTACTTATTTTAGGATTGTCAGGGACAACGTATCTCCCCATCCGTAATATAAGGGGGCTTTACGCGAGTTATGACAAAAGTCGAAAATATGGGAGACATCATGATTTGTGTAAGGGGTGCCTCGAGTTTGCGGATGATATAGTGAGACATTGTAAAGAATGTCACATGGTATGTGAGCAGTGTAAAAGCACCAAATGTGAAAGCCGTGTAGTTGAGAAGAGAGACTGTGATGTGTGTAGACGCACATTTTTCAATAATAGCTGCTTTGATCTCCATAAATCAATTGGTACGTGCAGGAAAATGAGAATCTGTGAATGTGGTATGTTTCACACAATGGATAATTGGGGAAAATTTAAGCACAAGTGCGACGTAATTCACTGTCCTACATGCCAGGAGGAATATAAGGCGGATGGAGTAAAGCATGTGTGTTATATGAAAGATGCTAAGCCTAAAAATAACCCTTGTATAACTGTGTACTACGATATAGAAACATATACGAACGCTGAAACCAAAGAGGTAATTCCACATTTACTTGTGAGCCAGACCATCTGTGATGAGTGTATGGGTATCGAATGTGACGAGTGCCCCAAATGCGGTAAACGGACAAACGTTTTTAAAACGAATGTCAGCGATAGTCCTGTGAAACTATTTGTGTCCTATATTGTCAAGTTAGCCGACAAGTTCAAAAAAATGACTGTGTATATTCTCGCCCATAACGGGGCAAAGTTTGACACGCAGTTCCTTTATAAGGAGTTGCTTGAACACGAATCCTCTGAGATATTTACAGGTGATCCATTGAAAAGAGGCAACAAATTAATACAGATGCAGATAAGAGGCAATGTACAATTTAAAGATACTTTATTATTCACACCTTGTAAATTAGCAAAGCTACCCAAGGTGATGGGAGTAGCAGCTGAAGTTTCCAAAGGATACTTCCCATACACTTTCCTCACCAGCGAGACTTTAAACTACGTAGGCCCACCACCCCCAAACATTATTTTGACTGCATGGATGAACGTGAAGACTTTGATCGATACTACGACAGTTTTAATGAAAGTAACCCTTATAATATAGCTGATGAATGTGAGCGTTATTGCGTGAATGATGTGCGCGTGCTTAGAGTATGTTTCCAGGCCTTTAGAAGTATGTACAGTGCTTACAAGAAGTCTCGCGCCTTTGTCTCGTCCCAAGCTAGTCTGTTAGGTGTAAAATGGGCGGTCCTTATGGCAGCGGAAGTGTGTTCGGATTGGTGCACATAATTGCTCTAACCCCATCAATGACGTCCACATTATCATTGTGTTGATCACACTATCTATTTATATATAGAGACATACTGTATATAGATATATATAGAGTATGCAGGGGATAACGTGTCTCAGTCCCAGCTGTGGTAGTTGTCTTACAATTAACAGTCCCAAGTGCAAGTTACGTTAACACCTCCACATAAACTACCCTGGACTAAAATAACATACGTGAAGCCCTTACCCACAAACCATTTAAAAGGTGTGATTTAAAAGCTCTCTCCTCTCTCTCCTCCTCTCTCTCTCTCTCTCTCTCTCTCTCCTCTCTATCTCTCTCTCTCTCTCTGTCTCTCTCTCTCTCTGATCACACCGCATGGCAATGTATCCATATAACGTTAATAATAACCGAAACTCGAGAAAATATACTCTCTGCCTTCCGCTCTACTCCAAATCCTTTTGTCTTAGTGACCTCTTAATACAAACTAATCTATCATATTTTGCGACTTTTTAACTCTGGTAGGATTCAATTCCATTCCTATAGTGTAAGAGATACTTAAATTCATGTGTGTATTATGCCATATGGTGTGCGTAATAAATAATCATTTTTAAATAGTTGGAGCGTTCAAGGTCATCTGTAATAATCTATAGATTACCCCTCAAGCCCACTCTCAACACTTAGATTCCCCTAAGACACAGGCGTCTTCAAGTAACATGAACGCGTAGAGATCTAAGGTGTTAGATTCCATATTATATAATTTATGTGCTAGGTTTAAGAACGCTGGCATTGAAGGATGGAAGGAAGGGACAGTAAAAGCGATAATAGGTTTAATGAAGGAAGTGGAATGAGGATGGAGGTAAGCGTTGCTATGTCGAAGGAAACGAGGTTGGGTGGGGAATTACGAAGGGAGGAGGAAATGCTAACACAAACTCAAATATTTATTTTAATGCCCTAGACCTAGAAAGACAAAGAGCAAAATACCTTAAACTAACAATGAATTGACAGAAACAGAAGAGTCTGGTCTTAGACGCACTGATAGGTTTAACGTATGTGGCTAGAGGCCGCCACTCAGAATTACTACTACTACCTAAGTCATAATAAGGTTATTTACTATGACAGAGTAGTCATGAGTAGTTATGGAAATAAAATATGATTATACTGTTGATGGCTGACTATATTCAGTTGGGATATAAACTATTGCTGACAATCTTTGGATCCTTGGCTTTTAAGACGAATTTTTTATGCATTGTTCAACAAAATAGGAAATTGGCTGATTATTATTCCATTCGAAGGGTTGGTACCCTTCACAACCGAAATCAATTTCAGAAGGGGTGCATAGGTATCCTCATTTCCTTTATCGTCCCAGCACGCTTCACATAAGCCATTTACACAAAGATGGAAAGGCCGTCTGTGCACCACGAGACGACCCATGCAATGCGGGGAGCAATGGTGACATTACATGAATATGGTGTGCCAATAAGAAAATATCAAGACGACTAGACGTTCATCGAAGCACTGTGGAACGGTGGATTCATCGGTATGAAGCAGAAAACTCAATCGCTACTTTGCCGAGGTCTGGTCCTCCGTTCAACATCTCAAGAGGAAGATGCTGCGATTGTTAATCATGCCAGAGAGCATCCGTTTATTCCAGCGACGCATATTTACAGACACCTGAACCTTCGTTGTAGCGCAAATACAGTGAACAACAGACTTCATGAGGCAGGGTATTTTTCTCGCCGTCCAGCTACAAAACCTGCATTGACGATTGAGCATAAGAGGCGCGGATGGGATTTGTCTTGCAATACTTGCTGCAGGAGGAAGAATTCTGGAGAAAAGTTGTGTACTGTGACGAAAAAACATTTTCAACAGATAGTCATGGTTCCCTGCATTGTTGGAGGCAGCGCGGAAAACGCTATGAAGAAGGAAATGTTTTCCCGAGCAAACGTAGTGTCACATCAATCTCGGTGTGTGGGGCTGGATGTCTGGCTATGGTGTCGGAGAATTGACTCAAGTAGATGGACGCTTTACTGGACAGCAATATTGCCAGATACTGGAAGAGGTGCTACTACCCAGTGTTCGTGCGTATCTGGTTCCAGCACCGGAACCATTTTACTTAATGGAAGATAACAGTCCCATTTATAGGAGTAACGTTGTGAGAGCGTGGTACGAAGATCACCCAGAGATTCTTAATCTAATTCTGCCACCACGTTCTCCTGATTTGAATCCGATTGAAACCTTTGGGCAATAATGATTAACGAATGGGAGCAACGCAATGAAAGAACATTTGAAGCACTTTTAGCTCACACGAGGAATAGTTGGGAGAGCTTACGCGAACACCAAACATTTCCTACAATCTGGCCTCTTCTATGCCGCAACGATTGCAAGAAATTATTGATGCTGGAGGAAGCTATACGAAATACTGATGTTAAAGCCATGACGTAAATGTGTATCGAATATATATTTATATTAATATAGAATTTTATTATATTTTTATGTTTGACATCTATAAAAGTATATATTGTGACCATGAAAGAACTTTACTTATCCTTAGTTAAATCTTTTCTTGCAATGTCTACGCTCGTGGAGATGATAATATATGCATTGTTGAAACAAACTATGAGAAGGTAATAGTTTCAGGAAAAAATAAAAACTGGCAACATCGAGGTCATCACATGTTTATGGGAATTGTCATATGATATGCTACCAATAAACTCTTATATACTACTATATACAGTATACTATATTACGTAATAATTACGATGAACAAATCAAATGCAAATTTCTCTGATTCACGGCCCACCAGTCTTGCTTTAGACTAATGACTTTCATAAGATGGAATAGGTTTAACATAGTTCGTTTAATAGGTTACCACTTAAAACAATGGATAAACTATCTATTAGTGAGACGACCGTGACTTCCTCGAAATGCGAGCGCGTGAGAGGTTCACTGAGGAATTTGGTCATTAGATTCTTCACGTAGGATATATATCACAAACAACAATATTGACAACAATTCCCAACAATTACTTAATATCAATAATTGCATTTGAGCAAATAATTTAGACCTGCGTCAAAATAACTTAGGTATCATGCCATGATTTGGGATATTTGCCGAATTAGTCGTTCTCTATAGTCTACAGTATATATTGAGACGGTATAATGTAATGCCCAGCTAATATTATGATGACTAGGATTGCTCCATAACCATCCCAACATCCCGAAACTTGCTCCATTCTGCTTCTTAATCATTTGTATTTTAAACACTAAAATGTAGCAGAAGTGACGTAATAATGGACGTCATTGATTGTGTTAGAGCAGTTATGTGCACCAATCCGAACACACCTCCGCTGCCATAAGGACCGCCCATTTTATACCTAACAGACTAGCTTGGGACGAGACAGAAGCGTGAGACTTCTTGTAAGCACTGTACATAGCCGTTTCAAATGCGATCCGCTGCAAGTCGCAACCACCATCGCTCATTATGTTTTACGGTGTTCAAGAATAACTTCATGCCTAAAGACACCTTAGCCATTATTCACCGAAACAACCCCGCAGTTACGGACACAAGGCTATTTACTGGCTCATACACCTACAGCAACAGACAGGTGTATACATAAAGCACGCCCGCAACACGGGTGAAGTACCCATTAAGATTAATGGACGTGTTTTTTGGGTTGATGGTTAAGTGAAAACCGTGTCACTGGTGTGAAGACTGTGTACTCCTTTAACGGATGCTGGTGGCATGGATGCCCCCGTCCTGAGTGCGGAATCGCGGAGATATCCACGGTAGATCTCCTGCCGACTGTCTTGCAGGGACCCGCACCCGCGATCAACTTATAGGATCACAGTTCACTCACAAAGTCTTGTGGGAGCATGAATATGATGCACGGATGGAGACAGACGATGTACCGTGAGGAAATAAAACGATCAAGCGTTCAATGGTGCTGGATCCTCTCAAATGTGGTGATAGCTTGTTTGGAGGACGTACAAATCCATTCAGACTATACTTTCCACCTACGGAGGGCGTGAAGCTCCATTACTACGATTTCTGTTCTTTATACCCATACGTGATGAAGAACAATCCGTACCCCGTGGGCGCTCCTGAGAAACTGGTGGGACCTAGCATACCCTCCATCAATGAATTTTCAAAAATTTGAATGATCGTTACTTTGGGCTCTCTTTCGTAGACGTACTCCCCCCGCAATTTATGGATGCCGATCTTACCTGTCGTTATCGACGACAAGCTCATGTTTCCCCTGTGCGTGAAGTGCGCGGAAGAGGATAACGGCGAATGTAACCATATACCCCACCAGCGTAAGATCAGAGGCGTATATACAAGTCCTGAGCTGGCCCTAGCCGTACGCCATGGTTATAGAATACTGAAGATACATGAGGTGTGGAGGTTTCAGAAGCTACCCAACCTTTTCACACCATATATAAACGCCTTTTTGAAGGATAAGGTTGAGCATCAGGGTATCCGCGAGGAGTTGATACCGAAGATGAAAAGTCTGCCTATATTCAACGTTACCGCGACCGCGAAGGTATACAACTTGATCGTGTCCAAATTGTAAAGAATCCTGGCAAGCGCTTTAGTGCAAAGTTGTGTCTAAACAGTCTATGGGGAAAATTTGCGCAGAATACCGGCAGAGGGAACATTCATTTGGCACAAAGTTATAGCGATGTCTGGGATTATGCCAATGCCCCGATAAAGAGGTCATGGAGATCGTAATGTAGGTAATACTTACGTAATAAAGTACAACAACACTGAATTGCCACAGATACCTCAAGGGTTACAAACATACCTGTGGCGCTTCACAACAGCCTACGCCCGTATAAAACTTTGGGGTCTATTGCATTCTCTTGGGCGGAGAGTATTGTATGCCGATACAGATAGCGTGATATTCACAGAGAGGGAGGGTGATACATGCCCGCTATTGGGGAGTTCCTCGGCGAGCTCACTGATGAGATCAAGGATGAGTATGGGGACGACGCATACGCCGACTCTTTTATCTCAACAGGACCTAAGACTTATGGGGTACGGGTCAGGGTAGGGGATGAATGAAATATATCGTGAAGGCAAAGGGTATTACGCTCAACCATGCGAATCGGGAGGTTGTTAACTTTGAGTCGTTGAAGGATCTAGTATGTTTGCAACCTCACCAACTAATTGTAGGCACCCACAATTTTCGGGCGCAGAAGCTGGGAGGCGTGAAGGAACTTAGGGGTACGATGGTGTGCCGTAACACCTATAGGAAACGTTACCAGTTACCTGGCACCTATGATACCGTACCCTTTGGATACCAATGATGCTTCTAACTCACACGTCTTGTATATAATCGTATCTATTTGTAAATATATATATATATATAACTTGAATATCTCGAATCGTATTTGTAAATATATGAATATCTCAATAAATCAAATAGCGTTTCACTTTCTCCTTTGTGTGTGTGTGTGTGTGTGTGTGTGTAGGTGAAAGTTCTAAGCTCCGCCCACTGCGTGAGTCATGCTACTATCTGGGAGTCCCTGCGTGGTCAGTCGACCGCAGTAAGCCCGAGAGATCAGACGTGTATTCAGATCAGACGTATATTGAAATGGCTACCTTTAATATCGCTTGCACAACGTTTATGAAATGGTATTCAGTAAAGTGTGAGGATGTGGTGGATACCGAAAAACTTCCTATTCCCCCCTCCTATGCCTCTTTTAAAACCACATTGGATTGTGCGAAGTTCCAAGATGTACAAATACTCTACGGATGTTCTGGTGAGACTGTTGAAGGCTTTCGTTGCACAGACGATGTGCTGAAGTATGCTGCAGGGCTAAACTTTATAAAGTCTCACATACACCGTGAAGTAAAAGAAACAACGCGTGCAGAAGAGAAGCAGCAGGTATGGATAATGAGCCTTGTGGATGGGTGGTGTGACAAGCGGTATTACGTCATGCTACACCATGTCGATTACTCATACCCTACGTCTGAAAATGTGAATCTCGTGATCATGGACAATCTTAGGTGTTTTTATCACTATATTAACGTATATCATGATGAGGTTCATAGTGAGGTTGTGGCTAGTGCCATGCGTGAGTTTTTAACAGATTTTAGAGACGAGTATCGTTTGATGGGCAGAAAGGAAAAATATGAGCATATGTTCCTCTCAAATAGTGCGCCGGAGTGTGGAGATGATTAGCGCCTAGTTCTTATCCAAAGTGCGTAGGCTGGTAGTGACGAAACGGAAAAACAAATATGTGCAACAATTCGAGTCGTACGAACATGCCCATTCACGTATCATCGAGTCAGCCGCCCGTCGAACCGTTCCTGCCTGTGCCTCACACGGCTCATAGTTATCTCAGAGCTTGAACCGAGTAGACGTGCGCTCCTCGAATACGATGGAACTTCCTTTGAGCAGCATTCTCAACGCCTCGTACGATGTGTCCGTGACGAAATCGTTGCGCGTGTTCAGGCGTAATTCCGGTACCATTAGCTATGTACTGGAAACGGAATGTAGACCGACAAACAAACGGGTTTATTTAAGTATCGAGGAGATGAATAGAATCTTTGTGATAGTTGATAAGTGGTGTGAAGATCGTTATAAAATACCTGCTAACGTAGGTACAAGAAGAGAGCAGATTAGTGACGCGCCCTCATACGCCGTTGTATGTACGTTGTGTATAAATAACGATCGGCCATGCATTGATATAAGGCTGATGTGGAAGAATGCTTCTGATAATAACGCTCTTATTCCTACGCGAAACCGTTTCATCCTCGACAGAATGTTTGAAATCGTCGGATTCCGTAAACTGAAACCTATATTAGACGCGCGTGTTACGGATATGCTTTATTTTGATACAGTTCTTGAATACGCATACACTGCTCTGCTCGATGGGTTTACCGAGTGTAGGACTGGTGAGAATGGTCTAGTGCTGGATGTTTATTTAAAAAGTTTAGACTCTTTGAAATACCATGAACTTTGGTACAAAGCAATTGATCGGTACAAGGCTGAGCTCACCTACACCGTTCACCCTGAAGAACTATTTCTTTATATAACGCGCAGTTGTCGTAACGATTTAGAAGATTATTTCAATTGCCGCTATGTTGAGTGAAGAGTTCACGATTGAAAAGCTCGAGTCGGTAGAAATAAACCCTCGATTGGAAAAGCGTTCTTATAAACTTGTGTTTAATAATGTAGCTAACGATGAACTCTTTGTGCGTGCTTTTGATTGTATTCTAGACGTATTTAAAGATGACTTGCCAACCGGTTGTAAAGTGGGACAAAAATAGTACTGAACGATATGAAAGCCATTCATATCGAATACAGGTTTCCCTATACTTTAAGCGGTGAAATATTATTAAGCCGCATAGACTGCGTAATGCAGAGCAATAATGATGTAATTGTAAACTCGATTAAGACCGAGTTTAGTATTTTGAAAAAAAAGTGAATTGTATATATATATTTTCTTGACGATTATACGCATATTTCTATTGATTTGTGTTTATATATATATATATATTTTGCTTGATATTTCTCCTGTACTGTTATGTACATATTGAAGTGTATATGAAATGTATATTTTATTTATATATCACCATAATTGTGTGTGTGTGTGTGTGTGTGTGTGTGTGTGTGTATATTTCTCCTGTACTGTTATGTACATATTGAAATGTATATGAAATGTATATTTATTTGAAATGTATATTTATTTTATATATAATGTGTATATATTTCTGTTATGTACATATTGAAATGTATATGAAATGTATATTTTATTTATATATATATCCATAATTGTGTGTATATATTTCTGTTATACGCATATTCCTCATGTATATTTATTTGAAATGTATATTTTATTTTATATATATATATATCCATAATTGTGTGTATATATTTCTGTTATATGCATATTCCTCAAATGTATATTTATTTTCTATATATTTATAATAAAAAGAATGATGCAATGTTGTTTATTGTTATGCCTTCTACCACCGGTATTCTGTATACAACAGGTATCTGGCAATATTTAAGCCTTCTAAGCCAATTGGCTGATTAGGCGTATATAATAATAATGTATGCAATAATACTGCTAAAAAGAGGTATCTGACAACCATTTACAGCCAACTGGCTGATTAGGAGTCTATAATAATAATGTATGCAATAATACTGCTAAAAAGAGGTATCTGACAACCATTTACAGCCAACTGGCTGATTAGGAGTCTATAATAGTGTATACAATGGAATACATGGCGCTATCTGGCAACTCAGCCAACTGGCTGATTAGGAGTCTATAATAGTGTATACAATGGAATACATGGCGCTATCTGGCAACTCAGCCAACTGGCTGATTAGGCGTATATAATAATAATGTATGCAATAATACTGCTAAAAAGAGGTATCTGACAACCCAGCCAACTGGCTGATTAGGCGTATATAATAATAATGTATGCAATAATACTGCTAAAAAGAGGTATCTGACAACCCAGCCAACTGGCTGATTAGGAGTCTATAAAACAACGCCAGCCCGGCTGGAAGTCTTAGTGTGCACTTGGCTCCTGCCAGGTGAACACCTCTCCTCCTTTCTCTCCTCCTCCTCCTCCTTTCTCTTGGGGGATAACGCCGCCTCCAAGTTTTTCCCCCACCCCCCTTTGCAACAACCCCCATTTGCAACAACCTCCCCCCTTTGCAACAACCCCTCCCCCATTTGCAACAACCCCACCCCCTTTGCAACATTACATAATAACCTGCAACATTCCTGCACTCTCCCCTTTTGCGGCTATACTACTAACCTTTCCGACTGTGGTACTTAAAAAAGCATGGTGTTACGTCGACCTAAAAAAGTTGTGAATCTTTGGTCTAAACATTTAGTAGATGGACTTAATACAAGAATTTAAATATTTTTATCACATTATTTTTGGTCCATGTGTGATGACACCATTATCAGGAAACCGTATCGAAATTCGTGTGTTAAAAGAAATGTGGTGATAAGGAATTTTGTGGTTCTGTTCACGAGTGAAGCTAAAGACCTTTTTCCCCCTATTTTTCGTACTGACATATGTGGTCAACAACTATGAGCCAATTGTCAACAAAACTCGCGAAGAACCTACAATCTGCTTCATAAGATCTTTCGAGATGGAAGACGCGCTCAACACAGACTTAACTCGAGGACCCCAATATTCTAATGATAATTATTTATTCAACTTCACCATGGACCCTTCCCTGTACTTTTCCATGTACCCTCTAAGACAAAAATGGTCATGGTATGAAAACATTTGTCTGTAGCTCTGCTTAATATAGTTTTCCTCTTTTTAAAGAACTTTTCTATCGTAACTTCTTTTTTCATTTTATTTGTGTCCTAAATTAAACTCTCTCTTCTGGAAGGGATTTTCTGTCAATAAAAACAACTTTATTCCATTTCGCTTTAGCAGTGAAAATTCTAATAAAGTTTGCGAAGGTGAATCGTTCCAAAGAGTTTTATTGCAGGATGAAGTATGTAAAAATTCGCTTTGTGTTTTAATTAGGGCGGTATCATACTGAAAGTAAATTTGGGTCTCTAGGTTACAGACTCTCTCTCTCTCTCTCTCTCTCTCTCTCTCTCTCTCTCTCTCTCTCTCGGATTACGACATCTGATCGATTTGACATTCTATTAACAAGCATATTGTAGGTTAGATTTAACTTATAGTAGGTTAGGTTAGGTTGTTAGTTTTGATCAATATTTGGGAGATGCACGGCCTCCGAATTCAGATTTTTTATTTATACCAGTCGTTAGTACATATGATTTGATGACTTTAAAAAAAACTAGACCTTGTGCTTTTAAAAAATAAGGGAGATATTGATTTTTTTTCACTTTAACGATTTTTTAACATTTTCCGAGTCGCGAAATTTTATCCACCGCAAAGGTTAGTTATTTTTCCGTCGATTTAGTGAAGGTTAGGTTAGGTTCGTTTTAGTGAAGGTTAAGTTAACCTAACCTTCACTAAAATGAACCTAACCTAACCTTCACTAAATCGGGATCTTTTCCGTTTGACTGCCGCCATTGAAACATAATTAAACTTTTTGTATTCTGTATTTTAACTGAAATGTTTTGATACAAAATAAGTTACTTTATAAAAAAGCTTTTCTTAATTTCCCCTTCAAATTTTGTTTCTTATAAACAATTTTAATTACTTTCAAGATCCATGCTTAATTTTTAAGTTTTAATCGTGTACTCAGAAAAATAAGGGGATCACCTGAAGATCAAGGCCTCCAGCCTTCTTTAGTTAGCTTTATAAGGCTAACTAACAAAAATATCACGACCTGACCAAACCAATCGTCAAGGTCGTACAGTTGACCTAACGATTGGTTAGGTTAGGTCGTGATATTTTCGTTTGTTAGCCTTATAAGGCTAAGTAAAGAAGGCTGGGGCATTCACCTCTTATGTTTCAATGGCGGCAGTCAAACGGAAAAGATCCCTAAATCGACGGAAAAATAACTAACCTTTTAAATGCAAAAAACTTCACTTTTTTACGTGAAGGTCAAAATATGAGAATAAAAACCCACTCTAATAGACAGTTTATTTCCACGACAGTTTCGACGCCCACTGGCATCCTCCTCGGGTGGACGCCCACTGGCATCCTCCTCGGGTGGGCGTCGAAACTGTCGTGGAAATAAACTCTGTCTATTAGAGTGGGTTTTTATTCTCAACTAACCTTTTATTGTGGCGGTGGATAAAGTTTCGCGATTTCTCGCAAAAAATAATGCAGGATAGTTTTGTGGTCTTTGGTTCTTTTTTTTGTTACCAGCTTTCAAAACCAGAGTTTCTCGGAAAATGTCAAAAATTCGTTAAAGTGAAAAAAATCGATATATCCCTTATTTTTTAAAAGTACAAAGGTCTATTTTTTTTTAAAAATTCATCAAATCATACGTACTAACGATTGGTATGAATAAAAAATCTGAATTCGGAGGCCGTGCATCTCCCAAATATTGACCTTAGTTTTTTAGTGTCGACGTTATGTTCTCGTCAATCCTATGGGGGTATACATACTATACTAGGCCGGTTCGAAATTTTATATTGAAAAGGTACATATTGTGAGGGATTTGAATGGAACACACGAACCCCCTCATAAATTATTTTCGCTGTTTAAAGCTTCTTACCCCTGGCACAATATTTCACTTTTTGACCTATATTGAAGAATATTCCATTTATACGAGACTTTCTCTACATTCAGGTTTTTTGATGACATAAATCTTTATTAACGTATAATATTTTATTTAATAATGTACAGTATTAGGAACATTAATTAAGTACAACAATATATTCAGAAGAAAAAAATTAGAGGCATAATAAATGTGCTAAAATTCAATTCACTTTTTCATTGTTCCTTTTCACATCAAAAGGGAAGAAATTTTCAATATCATTAAGAAATATTATTTCATATGTTTCTTACTCATTCCATTGGTCCTTCCATTCAAACTTGGGCAGTTTTCGCCTTGATTCTAATGAGTTTAAGATAAACTTTTGACGGTTGTTATATCCTATTCTTTCCTGACATGCCTTTGTTACTTGGTTCACTGCCCTTTCCACGCTTTGACTGTGGCATGGAAAAGAAGCTATCTCCAGTGGCTTACATCGAGCCTGTAGTAGCTCATCGTCGCTAAAATTGTTTAGCAGCGGTGGAGGAGTAATGATCTCTTTTTGCCAATCGATTATCTTGGTTTAGTCAGTAGATTGGAAATTGAGGGTTCGAGGCAACTCAAAGTTTCTGGTACCTGAAAATCCTGTTCTTGAAAGGATAATTTTCTGAATAGCTTGCTCCCTAATTTCTAGTCTCTTGTCAGTTACCATTGATATGAGTATATTTTCTGGGTGGGCAAAGTAGGCGTTATTCTTTAATACTGGTTCTATGATTGATCTATGTTGTTCATCTAAATTTCGAAGCAAGCACATTAAATGCCAAAAGTTATACGCACCATCAGTTGCATTAAGATGAGATTTTATCCAAAACCACCCTGGAGCATAGAACTGCATAATAATCTTGACTATATCTTTAAGGTTTTTATTGGGATTTGGCATTGAGATATATAATCGAAGGACCCTGTTGGCTAGAGTTAGCCAGCGAGCATGGTGAAGGGTACCTGGGGATCGAGTGGACAGATCTTGAGAAGTGTCTCCAGTTTGCACTGCCAGACACATATCATAGAGATATCTTTGATCACTGCTTAGCTCCTTCACAACATTTGCTGGAATTTCTTTAGTGTTTTCCTTTACGCGAGAATATTTGACTACCTCCAATTTGTTAAATCTGTTTTCAGTTTATTCCCAACTGAACCCACAAAAGTATTTGGACCTGTTGTTTTACCATCAATGGCTTTGTAGACGTACATAAAAGGCAGCTCATTCAAATGCAAGAGGCACACCAACCACTGCACTGGTCTGTTAAGATGAATTTGAACCAGTTTTATGGCTCCTCCAATTTTTCCTGTATTCACAGGAGTACCATCACACAGTAAAGCTTTGATAGTATCTCTGCTGTTCGAGTCTGTAATAATAATCATCAACTCTTCTGCTATGCAGCGAGCAGTTCCATTATCTGGTGTGACATGGTCTACACAGATGCTTCCAGGTTCTTTCACAATAACATAGTGTTCTTCTTTTATCCTTCCACTTTTAGTTAATGTGATATCTTTCCTTCCATCAAATCCAAGGTACTCCATCTTCAGATTTTCGGATTTAGACCTAAAAGTATTTGTTTCACCCATGTGATTTCTTTCTCTTTCTAATTTCTTTCTGTCAAGTATGTTGGTGTGGTTAAGGATTCCCATATCTTTTAAAGCTGCATTGACTATTACAGCTGCAGCTCTACAACTTAACGATAACGATCTGCTGTTAATGCTAGGTTTTTATAGGAGTGCCTGTTCTGAATATTCTCAGTCAATTCTAAATCGGCCTCATAATCTACATCCTGACACTCTGAATCTACATCCATGTCTTCTTCGGTATTTTCTATAAATTCCGATGGTAAAACATTGGTGGCTTCAGTCATTTCTTGTGCTTTTAGTTGACGGTTTTGTGCTTCTTGGGCTCTTGCTAAAGATCTCTTCTTTGTTGAACTAGCTATGCGATCAAATGGTCCTAACTGATTTTTTTCTTTGTTTTTGACCCACAAAAGACTCCCATTCTGCCATTGGTATTTTATCCTTACACCTGCAAGATTTCCTATCAGTTCCCTTATCAAGCATTCACAAGAAGATATATCAAACATTTCATCATACTGAGCTACTTTTAAGGCAAAACTTTCATTTCTTCGATGTAACAGCACCTTGTTCAATTTTGAGGCTGCTTCTATTAGTCGACTGACTTTAAGATAGATACCTTTGGTGTTAATCGTAGGAAAAGAAAATTTCATCCAAATCTCTTCAATATCTTTTACAACAACCCTGTAACAATCATTAGCAGTTGCTGATCCGTTTGATTTAGTCTTTCTTCACGAGCACACAAAAAGGTAGTGTCTCAAACATCTCCTTTTGAAGGAGTCATGGCTGCTGGGAATTCCGTAGGATATCCAAAGGCTGCATTTGAGGACTTGCTTCTAGTAGTCATAGTTTATATTCAGAAGTAAAATCAAATTATATGTAATTTATAATTTATGATAATTCAAATTATAATTAAAGCAAATGCAAATTATTTCTATTTATCTGAAACACAAAAATATCAAGCGTTAAACAAACGACTTATCATGTAACATATAACAACATTAAATATATGCAAATATGAAGGTAAAAAAGGGAGGAGGGGCATGTGATAGGGGTAGTAGGGTAGCGCATGCTTGATTTTTTAATATTTTGTTAGTGATAAAAAAAAACCTCACATCGTGTACTTTTTAAGAAATAAAAAATTTCCAATTTTCGACCCGGCCTAATACATACTGTACATACGCAGCCATGTCGCAACAACACCGTTTCCCGTTGATCAAGGAAGTTAAGCGACATTGGGTCTACGTTGTAGTTGGATGGGGTGCCGTCCTCTGCGTCGAGATAATATAATGACCCGTAGTTCGGACACCACGTAGAGCCGTGGGGCCCTTCCGCCACATGACCTTTGCTGTTTGATAGGAGGTTAACCCCTGAAACACGCGTACATACATATATATATACACACTAAACCGTAAAGTTCTGTATGCCAAACCTTAACTACTCCTTTAACCTATTGTCAGAATTAGATTCCAGATTGTGGATCGCGTAGACACTAACCGGGAACTTACTGGCCTTCTGTTTGACTCCTGACACTTGACACTTAATCCTATATACCAAAAAGGAAACCTATGCGATCACTATTAAGAACCTCTCATTACTTTGAAAGTTAATGTTAAAAGAAAAAACATTGAAGTGCTACGACCTAAAACCTTTGCGAACTTTACTTTGTACAGTAATAAATACAGGCATATTATATAATACAATATATATAGAGAAGGTTGACAAAAGTAAGTAAACACCACGATCATTGTTTCCAATTACAAATGGCAAAACTCATCAATGGAATGTAAGAACGTGTGTCAGTTTTGCATAATGGAAAAGGGGAAGCAACAACACCATTTTAAAGATATTTATTCATTAAGTCTGTTATTATTTATTCATTTTTATTAACAAATAAAAAACTATGAAAAAAACGAAGGTGTCTGTTTACTTTGTATATACAGGGTGGCGTAAAAGTCGCGCACCATTGGAATTTTCAGTGTTGACTATATTATTTTTTTCTTTTAGGTAGCGGATGGCTGCGAAATTAACAATAGACGAGAGGATGAGCTTGGTTTTAATGTATGGAATACCAGGTACTACAAATCGATCAATCACTACAAAATTTAAATTCCCATATACCATATAAATACCATATACCATATCCCATCAATGGGTACAGAATTTAAATTCTGTACCGATTGATCGATTTGTAGTACCTGGTATGTCATCATATCTATTTGTAGTACCTGGTATTCCATCATATCGATTTGTAGTACCTGGTATTCCATCATATAGATTTGTAGTACCTGGTATTCCATCATATAGATTTGTAGTACCTGGTACTCCATCATATAGATTTGTAGTACCTGGTATTCCATCATATAGATTTGTAGTACCTGGTATTCCATCATATAGATTTGTAGTACCTGGTATTCCATCATATCGATTTGTAGTACCTGGTATTCCATCATATCGATTTGTAGTACCTGGTATTCCATCATATCGATTTGTAGGGCCTGGTATTCCATCATATCGATTTGTATTACCTAGTATTCCATCATATCGATTTGTAGTGCCTGGTATTCCATCATATCGATTTGTATTACCTAGTATTCCATCATATCGATTTGTAGTGCCTGGTATTCCATCATATCGATTTGTAGTGCCTGGTATTCCATCATATCGATTTGTATTAGTAGTATAGCCGCAAAAGGGGAGAGTGCAGGAATGTTGCAGGTTATTATGTAATGTTGCAAAGGGGGGTGGGGGTTGTTGCAAAGGGGGGTGGGGATTGTTGCAAAGGGGGATGTTGCAAAGGGGGGTGGGGGAAATGGGGATGTTGCAAAGGGGGGGAAGGGGGGTGGGGGGGGAACTTGGAGGCGGCGTTATCCCCCAAGAGAAAGAAGGAGGAGGAGAGAAAGGAGGAGAGGTGTTCACCTGGCAGGAGCCAAGTGCACACTGAGACTTCCAGCCGGTCTGGCGTTGTTTTATAGGCTCCTAATCAGCCAGTTGGCTGAGTTGCCAGATACCGCCATGTATTCCATTGTATACATTATTATCCTAATCAGCCAGTTGGCTGGTTGTCAGATACCTCTTTTTATTATTGCATACATTATTATATACGCCTAATCAGCCAGTTGGCTGAGTTGTCAGATACCTCTTTTTATTATTGCATACATTATTATTATATACGCCTAATCAGCCGAGTTGGCGTTGTTTTATAGGCTCCTAATCAGCCAGTTGGCTGAGTTGCCAGATACCATTGTATACATTATTATATACGCCTAATCAGCCAGTTGGCTGAGTTGCCAGATAGCTCTTTTTTTTTTTTGCATACATTATTATAGACTCCTAATCAGCCAGTTGGCTTAGAAGGCTTAAATATTGCCAGATACCTGTTGTATACAGAATACCGGTAGTAGAAGGCATAACAATAAACAACATTGCATCATTCTTTTTATTATAAATATATAGAAAATAAATATACATTTGAGGAATATGCGTATAACAGAAATATATACACACAATTATGGATATATATATATATATATATATATATATACATTTGAGGAATATGCGTATAACAGAAATATATACACACAATTATGGATATATATATATATATATATATATATATATATAAATAAAATATACATTTCATATACATTTGAGGAATATGCGTATAACAAATATATACACATAATTATATATAAAATAAAATATACATTTCATCAATATGTACATAACAGAAATATACACACACACAAATATGGTGATATATAAATAAAATATACATTTCATATACACTTCAATATGTACATAACAGTACAGGAGAAATATCAAGCAAAATATATATATATATATATATATATATATATATATATATATATATAAACACAAATCAATAGAAATATGTACATAATCAAAATATATATATACAATTCACTTTTTTTTCAAAATACTAAAATCGGTCTTAATCGAGTTTACAATTACATCATTATTGCTCTGCATTACGCAGTCTATGCGGCTTAATAATATTTCACCGCTTAAAGTATAGGGAAACCTGTATTCGATATGAATGGCTTTCATATCGTTCAGTACTATTTTTGTTCCCACTTTACAACCGGTTGGTAAGTCATCTTTAAACATGTCTAGAATACAATCAAAAGCACGCACAAAGAGTTCATCGTTAGCTACATTATTAAACAAGTTTATAAGAACGCTTTTCCAATCGAGGGTTTATTTCTACCGACTCGAGCTTTTCAATCGTGAACTCTTCACTCAACATAACGGCAATTGAAATAATCTTCTAAATCGTTACGGCAACTGCGCGTTATATAAAGAAATAGTTCTTCAGGGTGAACGGTGTAGGTGAGCTCAGCCTTGTACCGATCAATTGCTTTGTACCAAAGTTCATGGTATTTCAAAGAGTCTAAACTTTTTAAATAAACATCCAGCACTAGACCATTCTCACCAGTCCTACACTCGGTAAACCCATCGAGCAGAGCAGTGTATGCGTATTCAAGTACTGTATCAAAATAAAACATATCCGTAACACGCGCGTCTAATATAGGTTTCAGTTTACGGAATCCGACGATTTCAAACATTCTGTCGAGGATGAAACGGTTTCGCGTAGGAATAAGAGCGTTATTATCAGAAGCATTCTTCCACATAAGCCTTATATCAATGCACGGCCGATCGTTATTTATACACAACGTACATACAACGGCGTATGAGGGCGCGTCACTAATCTGCTCTCTTCTTGTACCTACGTTAGCAGGTATTTTATAACGATCTTCACACCACTTATCAACTATCACGAAGATTCTATTCATCTCCTCGATACTTAAATAAACCCGTTTGTTTGTCGGTCTACATTCCGTTTCCAGTACATAGCTAATGGTACCGGAATTACGCCTGAACACGCGCAACGATTTCGTCACGGACACATCGTACGAGGCGTTGAGAATGCTGCTCAAAGGAAGTTCCATCGTATTCGAGGAGCGCACGTCTACTCGGCTCAAGCTCTGAGATAACTATGAGCCGTGTGAGGCACAGGCAGGAACGGTTCGACGGGCGGCTGACTCGATGATACGTGAATGGGCATGTTCGTACGACTCGAATTGTTGCACATATTTGTTTTTCCGTTTCGTCACTACCAGCCTACGCACTTTGGATAAGAACTAGGCGCTAATCATCTCCACACTCCGGCGCACTATTTGAGAGGAACATATGCTCATATTTTTCCTTTCTACCCATCAAACGATGCTCGTCTCTAAAATCTGTTAAAAACTCACGCATGGCACTAGCCACAACCTCACTATGAACCTCATCATGATATACGTTAATATAGTGATAAAAACACCTAAGATTGTCCATGATCACGAGATTCACATTTTCAGACGTAGGGTATGAGTAATCGACATGGTGTAGCATGACGTAATACCGCTTGTCACACCACCGATCCACAAGGCTCATTATCCATACCTGCTGCTTCTCTTCTGCACGCGTTGTTTCTTTTACTTCACGGTGTATGTGAGACTTTATAAAGTTTAGCCCTGCAGTATACTTCAGCACATCGTCTGTGCAACGAAAGCCTTCAACAGTCTCACCAGAACATCCGTAGAGTATTTGTACATCTTGGAACTTCGCACAATCCAATGTGGTTTTAAAAGAGGCATAGGAGGGGGAATAGGAAGTTTTTCGGTATCCACCACATCCTCACACTTTACTGAATACCATTTCATAAACGTTGTGCAAGCGATATTAAAGGTAGCCATTTCAATATACGTCTGATCTGAATACACGTCTGATCTCTCGGGCTTACTGCGGTCGACTGACCACGCAGGGACTCCCAGAGTAGCATGACTCACGCAGTGGGCGGAGCTTAGAACTTTCACCTACACACACAACACACACACACACAAAGGAGAAAGTGAAACGCTATTTGATTTATTGAGATATTCATATATTTACAAATACGATTCGAGATATTCAAGTTATATATACATATATATTTACAAATAGATACGATTATATACAAGACGTGTGAGTTAGAAGCATCATTGGTATCCAAAGGGTACGGTATCATAGGTGCCAGGTAACTGGTAACGTTTCCTATAGGTGTTACGGCACACCATCGTACCCCTAAGTTCCTTCACGCCTCCCAGCTTCTGCGCCCGAAAATTGTGGGTGCCTACAATTAGTTGGTGAGGTTCCAAACATACTAGATCCTTCAACGACTCAAAGTTAACAACCTCCCGATTCGCATGGTTGAGCGTAATACCCTTTGCCTTCACGATATATTTCATTTCATCCCCTACCCTGACCCGTACCCCATAAGTCTTAGGTCCTGTTGAGATAAAAGAGTCGGCGTATGCGTCGTCCCCATACTCATCCTTGATCTCATCAGTGAGTTCGCCGAGGAACTCCCCAATAGCGGGCATGTAATCACCCTCCCTCTCTGTGAATATCACGCTATCTGTATCGGCATACAATACTCTCCGCCCAAGAGAATGCAATAGACCCCAAAGTTTTATACGGGCGTAGGCTGTTGTGAAGCTCGCCACAGGTATGTTTGTAACCCTTGAGGTATCTGTGGCAAATTCAGTGTTGTTGTACTTTATTACGTAAGTATTACCTACATTCACGATCTCCATGACCTCTTTATCGGGGGCATTGGCATAATCCCAGACATCGCTATAACTTTGTGCCAAATGAATGTTCCCTCTGCCGGTATTCTGCGCAAATTTTCCCCATAGACTGTTTAGACACAACTTTGCACTAAAGCGCTTGCCAGGATTCTTTACAATTTGGACACGATCAAGTTGTATACCTTCGCGGTCGCGGTAACGTTGAATATAGGCCGACTTTTCATCTTCGGTATCAACTCCTCGCGGATACCCTGATGCTTCAACCTTATCCTTCAAAAAGGCGTTTATATATGGTGTGAAAAGGTTGGGGAGCTTCTGAAACCTCCACACCTCGTGTATCTTCAGTATTCTATAACCATGGCGTACGGCTAGGGCCAGCTCAGGACTTGTATATACGCCTCTGATCTTACGCTGGTGGGGTATATGGTTACATTCGCCGTTATCCTCTTCCGCGCACTTCACGCACAGGGGAAACATGAGCTTGTCGTCGATAACGACAGGTAAGATCGGCATCCATAAATGCGTGGGGGAGTACGTCTACGAAAGAGAGCCCAAAGTAATGATCATTCAAATTTTTTGAAAATTCATTGATGGAGGCATGCTAGGTCCCACCAGTTTCTCAGGAGCGCCCACGGGGTACGGATTGCTCTTCATCACGTATGGGTATAAAGAACAGAAATCGTAGTAATGGAGCTTCACGCCCTCCGTAGGTGGGAAGTATAGTCTGAAAGGATTTGTACGTCCTCCAAACAAGCTATCACCACATTTGAGAGGATCCAGCACCATTGAACGCTTGATCGTTTTTATTTCCTCACGGTATACATCGTCTGTCTCCATCCGTGCATCATATTCATGCTCCCACAAGACTTTGTGAGTGAACTGTGACCCTATAAGTTGATCGCGGGTGCGGGTCCCTGCAAGACAGTCGGCAGGAGACTACCGTTGATATCTCCGACGATACCGCACTCAGGGCGGGGGCATCCATGCCACCAGCATCCATTAAAGGAATACACAGTCTTCACACCAGTGACACGGTTTTCACTTAACCCATCAACCCAAAAAACACGTCCATTAATCTTAATGGGTACTTCACCCGTGTTGCGGGCGTGCTTTATGTATACACCTGTTTGTTGCTGCAGGTGTATGAGCCAGTAAATAGCCTTGTGTCCGTAACTGCGGGGGTTGTTTCGGTGAATAATGGCTAAGGTGTCTTTAGGCATGAAGTTATTCTTGAACACCGTAAAACATAATGATGCGATGGTGGTTGCGACTTGCACTGGATCGCATTTGAAACGGGCTATGTACATACTTCTAAAGGCCTGGAAACATACTCTAAGCACGCGCACATCATTCACGCAATAACGCTCACATTCATCAGCTATATTATAAGGGTTACTTTCATTAAAACTGTCGTAGTATCGATCAAAGTCTTCATCCATGCAGTCAAAATAATGTTTGGGGGGTGGTGGGCCTACGTAGTTTAAAGTCTCGCTGGTGAGGAAAGTGTATGGGAAGTATCCTTTGGAAACTTCAGCTGCTACTCCCATCACCTTGGGTAGCTTTGCTAATTTACAAGGTGTGAATAATAAAGTATCTTTAAATTGTACATTGCCTCTTATCTGCATCTGTATTAATTTGTTGCCTCTTTTCAATGGATCACCTGTAAATATCTCAGAGGATTCGTGTTCAAGCAACTCCTTATAAAGGAACTGCGTGTCAAACTTTGCCCCGTTATGGGCGAGAATATACACAGTCATTTTTTTGAACTTGTCGGCTAACTTGACAATATAGGACACAAATAGTTTCACAGGACTATCGCTGACATTCGTTTTAAAAACGTTTGTCCGTTTACCGCATTTGGGGCACTCGTCACATTCGATACCCATACACTCATCACAGATGGTCTGGCTCACAAGTAAATGTGGAATTACCTCTTTGGTTTCAGCGTTCGTATATGTTTCTATATCGTAGTACACAGTTATACAGGGTTATTTTTAGGCTTAGCATCTTTCATATAACACACATGCTTTACTCCAT
This sequence comes from Bathynomus jamesi, assembly GCA_023014485.1. Classification (NCBI taxonomy): domain Eukaryota; kingdom Metazoa; phylum Arthropoda; class Malacostraca; order Isopoda; family Cirolanidae; genus Bathynomus; species Bathynomus jamesi. The sequence continues at coordinate 110,697 of JAJOZX010008707.1, forward strand.
CCGCCTTATATTCCTCCTGGCATGTAGGACAGTGAATTACGTCGCACTTGTGCTTAAATTTTCCCCAATTATCCATTGTGTGAAACATACCACATTCACAGATTCTCATTTTCCTGCACGTACCAATTGATTTATGGAGATCAAAGCAGCTATTATTGAAAAATGTGCGTCTACACACATCACAGTCTCTCTTCTCAACTACACGGCTTTCACATTTGGTGCTTTTACACTGCTCACATACCATGTGACATTCTTTACAATGTCTCACTATATCAGCCGCAAACTCGAGGCACCCCTTACACAAATCATGATGTCTCCCATATTTTCGACTTTTGTCATAACTCGCGTAAAGCCCCCTTATATTACGGATGGGGAGATACGTTGTCCCTGACAATCCTAAATAAGTAGGGGTCTTGTACGATCTCTCACACAGCTTTTAAAAACATACACAGTCCGGTGGCGATCATCCAAACCAAATACAACTATGCGCACATTCATTTCCTGTTCTACCTTTCTCAGCTCTTCAGGACCCATATTACAGTCAAATTCAAGTTCACAGTCTACAGCTAGTTTACGGGCACGCTCAACGATCGTAGGCAGCCAAATTTTTTGAGTCCGTGTATTTTGTACAGTAAACATACGTGCTAAGAGTACTGCTATAAAGCCGCAACCACGATCGACGTTTATATGCCTTCGGTAAATAGTTGGAGAATTGAAGTTAAGAGTGTACGGTATGGCACTATGACCCGCAACACGGTATACATGGTCAATATTTACCGTGAAGTTGTCCATATTGAAGGCTATACTACTTTGGACGGCTTGCATTATACGCCCTAATATATATTCTACATCTTCAGCAGCCAAACGCCTGAACGGTACTATCACCCAATAATCGTCTACATCACCGTCATCTGACCCGAACCCAAAGGACAGACTCGTCCTGACCTCACGCTCGTCGCGATTCTGAAGAGCAAACTCTATAATACGCTGTACTACCCTGCGTATCCCGCGCTCAATCCATTGCTATACAGGGCTCTAGGGTCGACCCTAACTCTATACCGATTTCTAGTCAAGGGGGGGGTGGGGGCAGCGGATCGCACTAACTCGAACGTAATAACATCCTCAACAGAACGGGGGGCGGATGAATTAGTGGCTATATTAGGTGCTGCTGCTGATGGGGGCCCTGTTGCGTAGGGGGTTGGGGATCTATTATTGTAGACTTAACAGAACGGGGGGCGGAATAAGGGGGAGGTGCTGCTGCTGCTGGGAGGTTGTTGCGGTTGAGGGTTGGGGATCTGCTGCAACAGGTACGTATTTCGGCCGCTTTATACCTGATGTGGGGTTCTCATACCTCCGCTTTGGACGTGCAACCTGTATCGCTGGTTCAGGGGAGGAGATCACACTGTCGTCGAGGTCATCCGTAATGATAGGGTGCTCTACCTCATCGTCGGTTCTGTGGGAGAAGAAATATAAGGATCAGCACTCAAAATTTGTAATATTTTGTAAATGACCCACTTAGGAGTGTGACGTGTTAGAAATGGACTCTGTAGAAAAATTCAGATTCACGAGCCCATCCACATGTATTATATCTGGACCTACAGGATGTGGTAAAACTGTGTTTATGCTTAAAATCATTAAAGAAAAGGGCGAGATGTTCTCGAAATTTGTGCATAAAGTTATATGGTGCTATTCGACGTATCAATCAGCGTTCAACGAGTACCAAGATGATATTTTGTTCCACAAAGGTGTATATGACGTTAATTCGCTAAAGGGAACTGAACATACAATCATTGTAATTGACGATCTCATGTTGGAGATGGATAAAACGTTTGCCGAGACATTTACAGTATACTCCCACCATCTTAACATAAGCGTGTTCTTCATCAATCAGAATCTATTTTTCAAAAATAGATACATGCGCGATGTGTCGTTAAATACGCAATATCTAGTCTTATTCGCGCAACGTAGAGATGTATCACAAATTGGGGTATTAGCCAATCAAATGTTCCCGAATCAGCGTAAGGAGTTTTTGGAAGTTTATAAAGAAGCTACAAGCACGCGTTACGGATATTTGCTTTGCGACCTTCATCCGCGAAACACGTTTAGAGTGCTTCTGCGAACGAATATATTTCCAAACGAGCCTGAAACGGTGTATATTCCAGAATGACAAAGAGACTAAAGAAATACCATGAATTAATAAAAATCTATCATCGACTGCCCCGGGCAATGCAGCAGATGTTTATTAAAAATATTGACGCCGACTTTTTAAAATGCATCTGTGAAATCTGTCTTAACGTTATAAATTGCAATGTATCAATGAAAACCCATCAGAAGGCTCGCCTACGCCGCTACAAGAACATAATACGTACACTCGCTCGTAAAAGTCAAACTGTAGCGAAGAAAAAACGAGTTATTGTGCAAACAGGAGGGTCATTTCTCCCCATCTTATTTTCAGTTTTGGGCCCTTTACTGACTAGATTAATATAATGAAGAAAGTGGTAGTGATTCCCCACGAGGTGTACGCTTCACTGCAAAGAGACACGGATCTAGATCCCCGTAAAAGCAGACTTAAAAGAATGGAAAGCGAATTGTTAGCCCTATTAAACAGTGAAAAAACACCTGATGAGAAAAGAATCTTATACCAAGAAGCTCTGCAGAAATTTCTTCACGAGTACGAAAATTATAAGAGCCCTACGGAGATTCCTGTGGTTATTAGGCACAGCACCGATGGCGACATAGGACCTGTACCCGACGATACAGCTGATCAACCAAAAAGATTAGCCACACAACATATCGAACATGTATTAAAAAATACCCTCCCACTTACATTGAGGAGTAAAGGCTTAAGTCTTTATAATCTATTGAATGAGGATCCCGCCATACAATGGACCGATACAGGGGAGATCATTGTGGAAGGATCAAAGGTACAGGGATCGAATATCGTAGACATTGTCCATGATCTGGTGAGAAAGTGGGATAGGCCATCACCATCAGGATGGAAGCATATTAAAGCAAGACTACAACAAATAAATGTCCCTAAAACGTTGATAGGAAATCTGAACAGGTTAAAAGACTTGGAACACGCAACGTCTGTGGCACAATTGAAGACGCCGTCACCCCCTGCGGTAACACCTTTCAAGAGGAGAAAGAAGAGGTTAAACCAACCCTACCCACCTGCCTCTAAAATACGCAAATGGCTAACGTATTAACTAAACGTTATTATGACATTTCTGCCCCATCCTCTTACGGCGGCGTAGATAGGCTGCACGTTTACGGAGTAGGAAAAAAAGATGTTGAAAGATTTTTGAGGGAGCAGGACGCTTATACGCTTCATAAGCCTGTGAGAAAAAGGTTTAAAACAGCCAAGACAACGGCTTCCTCGATTGATTCTATTTGGCAAGCAGATTTAACAGACATGCAAAGATACTCTGTGTATAACGATGGTTACCGCTACATTCTATTCATAATAGACGTATTCTCTAGATATCTGTGGCTAGTTCCTCTGAAAAATAAATCACCTGAAACAGTTGCTAAAGCCACCAAAACGCTAATGTTAAAAGAAAACAGGGTTCCTGGCTATTTTTGTACGGATATGGGGAAGGAGTTTATAGGCCGTGCTTTTCAGAATATGTTGACAGAGTTTAATATCAGCTATTACACGACCAATTCTATACATAAGGCTTCTTTAGCTGAAAGAGTTCAGCGCACCATAAAGGAACGCATGCACCGTTATTTTACACATAAAAACACATACAGATTTCTAGACATTCTGGAACCATTGGCATCATCCTACAACCGCTCACACCATCGCACGATTGGGGCAACACCTAACGAAGTTTTAGAAAGAGGTACGCTCCCGAGAAGAGATGGACCACCACCACCACCACCACCACCACCACACCACACTCTGTGCGCTTCAAAACCAATGATTATGTAAGGCTGTCGCGTTCGGGGAATAAATTCGCAAAGGGTTTTGAGCAAGGATGGACACGCGAGATTTTTAAAGTTAGGGCTGTGAGACCTAAAGGTGTGATAATGATGTATTACATTGAAGATTTGAATGGGGAGAAATCTCAGGAGGCTTTTACCGCGAGGAATGCAGAAAGTCGCGTTTAATTTAGAAAAAAATGTGTTTAAAATTGAGAAAATTTTAGGAAGCAAAGGTTCAGGAAGGAGAAAAATGTACCTGGTGAAATGGCTAGGGTACCCAGAAAGCTTCAACACCTATATAAAAGCTGATGCAATAATGAAGCTTAAATAGTATGCAACATGGCTCCTAACCATTTCTACGTCACACTCCCGTCCTCCTCGTCCCTGTCTGTACACCCTAACAACACGCTAGCCAACTTTGTAACAGAACTCCATGGGCACATTGAATTGGGTCGTGATTCGTATGAGGTGGGGATATGCGAAATTCAGCTGGACACCGTCTTTTTAAATATTGAACATGAAGAAACCGTTTTTACGATTCTTAGAGACATTGACGAGTGTGAAAAAGCTGGGGTAGCTATGGATGAAACTATGCGCATCGCTTGGACTAAGATTGCACGGTATTACAGTACAGAAGTAAGACTAGGGCCGGGTCAATATGGTTCGGCCGAGGATGTTGTGAGAGGCTTAAACGTAAGTTTAAGAAACTCAAACCTTACGAATGATTTAGTATATGAAATCGTAAACAACCCTGCACATACACTAATCCTAAAATCAAAGACTAACAGATGTCTTAAAGAACATAGAAAGTTCAAAATTCTAACCAACGGCCGATATAGCGCAGCCTTCCAAAGAGACACATTTCACGAGACACAATATAACTTGTCCAGATTAATGTATCAATTGAAGATGGAGAAATTGGCTGAAAGGTCCCCAGACATGTGCTATATTTACAGTAATATAGTGGAGCACCAGTTTGTTGGGGATACCCAGGCACGCCTGCTGCGCATTGCTCACATCCCCAACCATAGAGGAAGGAGTTTGAGTATTACATATGACAGACCCCATTATGTGAATGTCGCAACTAATTTAATAACCAATATCACAATATATATAAGAACGATTGAGGGCGAAAACTTCCCATTCGGTAACGGGAGCTTAACAGTGAAGCTACACTTTCGACGCACTGAGTTATAATGGATAGAAAGCCTTTCACCGTCTATCGAGGGATGCGATACCAGCGCGGTAGTGGACTTGGATCCATTTTTTCATCCATACTACGTACGGCTGTTCCTTTGCTGAAGAGGGGTGCCAGATACCTTGGAAGGAAAGCGCTACAATCAGGCCTTAACACTGCAGAAGACATATTGGCCGGGACTAAACCTAAAGAAGCCCTAAAAAAACATTTAAAGCGTACACGGAACGAAATCATCAAAGATGCAAAGAGAAAAATGCGTGGTGGCGGGAAGAGGAGGGCTCCCCGGAAGAAGAAGAAGGGGTCACGTGGTATTAAACGTAAAAGGCTGTCAAAAAAGAAATGCTGTAAGCGAATGAAACCTATGGTTGACCACTTTTTTGACTGATATAAGCTAAGGATATTGATCTCATGAATCATAGTTTGTTTACCACTTGTCGAGAGAGGAGTCACTATTTCGCCATGGCACGCTTCATCCACCCATGTAGTTCACAATGCTGTAAGTCGGAGCTGTCCTTTTTTGAGCTCCCGCCAACCCAAGTTTCTATTGAGCACAGTGACTTTATTACAATTAACCCTTTAAACACAATTAGTTCCCCGAGTGCACCTATAGAATTCGTGATACCCAGCTCAGGTCCTTACTTTTTTGATCCAAGCTGTGTGCACATGTACGCTAAGCTACGTATAGCCCATTCTGATGGAACGGCCTGCGATGACAAATATGCTGTATACCCTGAAACAAACTTTCTGCACGCCATATTCAACCAGTGTGACGTATATTTAAATCAGACCAACATATCGGCAGGCACGGGGTACTATCATCTACGAGCCTATTTGGAAAATGTCCTCAACTTTTCCAAAGAAGCGAAGGCTACCTTTTTAAGTGCGGAGGGATATTATCAAACTAAAGATGAAAATAGTATAAAGGACAAATTTAAAAATTCTAAAAAGAAAATATACGAGTGTTTTGGACGGTTGCACACAGATTTCACTTTCCAGGAGAAGTTGCTTGTGAACGGGGTGGATATGAAAATAAAGCTCACCCGCACGAGTCCTGAGATCTGCTTAAATCTGGATGCGAATCAAGAAGAGGGCGCAAAGTCCGTTGTGGTTCACATTATGGACACATACCTCCGCGTACGGCGAGTGAAATTAAGTTCACCAAAACAACTAGAAATTGAGAAAAATTTACTAAACGCTACAGTGAAATATCCTATTAACAGAGTGCAGATCAAACTATATACGGTTCCTGCAGGGTTGGCATCGAAGCAGATAGAAAACATTGCCCTGGGAAATCTTCCTAAAAGGATATTAATCGGCATGCAGGACCACGCTTCGGTGAATGGAAAATATAAAAAGAGTGCCTTTAAATTCGAGAATTTCGGACTTAAAAATATAACTCTATACGTTAATGGCACTGCTTTGGGTGGAACAATGGGTACGGACTATTCATCAGATGCTGTGTTACCTCTTTGTGCCAGAGCCTATAGTAATCTGACCCATATTGCAGGTGATTGTGATGAGCTTGGTAATGGGGTAACGCAGGAAGAATTCATTGATCAATTTAACCTTTATCCGTTTGACATTACACCTGACTTATCTGCTAGCGTAAATACCCATTTAACACCACAGCAGAGCGGAAATCTCAGTGCGGCTGGAATTCGCCAAGCCTATAGACGCTCCTATTAGTGTACTAGTATATCTCGAATCGCAAGCCCTAATAGAAGTAGATAGATTTAGAAGCGTTATCACTGACTTTTAAAATGGATGCTAATACACTTCAGAAAGTAATGGAGCGAGTCACACGTTCCAAATTTATCGGCGTGTTTGCGAAGAATGAAACATTGAGTTTGCCAAGTACGCGAGAATGCGGTAGTCTTATTGTGAACACAGACATCATCGGTAATGAAGGGATTCACTGGATCGCTGTCTATTTTAAAAATAGACAGCGCCTGTACTATTTTGATTCACTCGGTACTCAACCCTGGAGTGACCCTATTATTGTAAAATTTCTCGCTCAGTTACATATTCCCGAAGTTGTATGGAACCCATTTCGTATGCAGGGATATTTTACTAATGTTTGCGGAATGTACTGTGTCTCATTTCTCATGCATATGTCAAATGATAAAGAATTTATAAATTTTTTAAATTTATTTGACCCGTGTCACACTCACCGAAACGATGAAATGGTATGTAGACAGATAAAAAACCGTTTTCCAATTGTACGTACTCGTTGTATATTATAATGTTTTTGTTCGTATATTCGTTTATTGTACTGATTTCTTTCATTTAATAAATTTATGAAAATATATTGCGTCTTCTTATCCCAAAAAGATCGAAAAACACTTACATTATTTGACATTGTTGACTGATTAGTATATCATCCGTATTCCCTTCAAAAGAGTGTATAACTCGTGTCAAATCCTCATCGGACCTTAAAGGAAAACATATACAGACAGACAGACAGATCTCCATTATGTGAAGATATCTTTGGTTCGATTACCAATTTCGATTTTAGCATAATGGGGAAATAACATTGATTGACATTTTTGACTAGTATCTGAAATACTACAACTCTCCGTATATATATATAAAATTCTAATTATGGACACTTACATTTCTATGGTAGTCCCTTGCGTCGGATTGTAAGGAGCGTCACTGCAAATATCTTCTACGGTTTGCGTCGAAAATAGTTCGCCACAATCAACAGCATTGAAAAGGCTAATTGTGGTTAATGCAGCAGTATCACGTTCTTCATACAAGTCTGGGGAGACGTACAGATCCATGGTGGAGGATGTGTGACACTGCTGACTGATCAGTATATCATCCGTATCCCCTTCAAAAGATTGTATAACTCGTGTCAAATCCTCATCGGACCTTAAAGGAAAACATATACAGACAGACAGACAGACAGATCTCCATTATATGAAGATATCTTTGGTTCGATTACCAATTTCGATTTTAGCATGATGGGGAAATAACATTGATTGACATTTTTGACTAGTATCTGAAATACTACAACTCTCCTATAAAATTCTAATTATGGACACTTACATTTCTATGGTAGTCCCTTGCGTCGGATTGTAAGGAGCGTCACTGCAAATATCTTCTACGGTTTGCGTCGAAAATAGTTCGCCACAATCAACAGCATTGAAAAGGCTAATTGTGGTTAATGCTGCAGTATCACGTTCTTCATACAAGTCTGGGGAGACGTACAGGTCCATGGTTGATTATTCACTGATGCGAAAATAGCTACTGTTACTCCCAACTGAAAATATCCCCTTTTATATGCACATTCACCAAGCTCCGCCCAAAAGACCAGATGTCCGTCGTGATTGGTTGCCGATGTAGCTGGGTGGAGCGTGTACCAATCCGCTATAACGAGACCGGACGAGTAACATATATATAAAATCGAATTATAGGCACTTACATTTCTATGGTAGTCCTTATATTATATCTTACAAATTATTAGTATTGTTTGAATTGTTAACTTATTTTTCGGATATACTACTGCCTCGGGTAAAATGGTCCTGTTATTTTAAATCACGTATTTGTTAATTATTATTATTGCTACATAGAAATTCGTGCAGTTTTTTTCGATTATTATTTATTGAACAAAACTCTCGCTCTTTCTATATATATATATATATATATATATATATGAAAGAGTAGTCTGGAAGGAAGTTTGCCAATGATTAAATTCTCTTTGCGAGTGACCCGTTGCCCGCGTCGTTGCCCGAATTGTTCATTCTGATGAAGGTCAAGCTTTTCACTCCACCTTAGACCTACAGTTTAACGTGGATTCCGAACCACGACCCATCAGCAGCCCAGCGTCTTGACCACTAGGCCTCCTAGGGTACCCATTTATCTACCAACCACTTTCTTTATTGTGTGGAACAGCTGGGCTTTGCTGCGCGCCGGCTGCCGTCGGGTCTCGAACCCTGGGCCGATGGACTCGTAGTCCGCGACGCTAACCACTACACCACCGAGGCGGTATTTGTCATTACTTACTCTGACTATAGTGGATTTAATTATCCCAGAAGAGTTCCATGCACTGTCTGTGTGTAGCATATATATATATATATATATCATTATATTTCTATATGACACCATAAAAAATAACGCGTAAATATTTGTAGAAATAATAATAAGAATAATAAAATTAATATCTGAAGCCAGTGGTGATTTCTGCTCGAATAGCTTGTAGAAAGATAATCTCTCGGCCCGAAAAGGTCTCTAGAGACCTTTTTCGTTCGAATTCTCCGAAACCAACCTCGCTATAGTGGCTTGGGCAATGAATAATTTCTTTATTTTACGTCATTTTTCATTTTTTTCGTCGCAGGAATGAGACTGTATGCATCGTTCATCTTCAAGTTTAATGAAGGTTGGTATTCCTTATAAAAATTCGTTTCTGTCTAACGAAATAGGGTAACTTTGTTAATTCTATTATTGCGTAAATCTCTCTAATGTGTTATTGAATAATAGAAGATATATATTGTGGTATTTTATATATATATATATATATATATATATATATATATATATATATATATATATATATCAGAAGATATTTAAAAGACTGATATAATTATAGTAAACTTTTGTCGAAATAGTTATCCATAAAATTAATTGTTTTCTATTATGGCGTTTTCGAAGGTAAACTATGTTATTTGCTTCGTTCAACTTCAAGGAAGCTAAGTACTCAATGTTCCAAATATTAATATTACCATTATATACATCTATTGTAAAACACTATATACATCTATATTTCAATTAAGTGTGTAATTATTTAATTCATCTACCATATTGTGGTACACAATGCTTAATATATATATATATATATATATATATATATATATATATATATATATATATATATATATATATATATATATTTCTATAATTCTGTTTTCTATGGTTGGTTGAATTATGGATAACTACGTTATTTGCTTCGTTCAACTTCAAGGAAGCTAAGTACTCAATGTTCCAAATATTAATATTACCATTATATACATCTATTGTAAAACACTATATACATCTATATTTCAATTAAGTGTGTAATTATTTAATTCATCTACCATATTGTGGTACACAATGCTTATTAGAATACATGGCGCTATCTGGAATACCTTGCGCTATCTGGCAACTCAGCCAGAATAGAGGATTATAAAAGATCGCGAAGTTGATGAAGAACCATTCCCCCCTCGGCTCCGGCCGAGTAAGGAGCTCTGCTCCTTCTATTTCATGCCCTTTGGTAAACCCCATAGTGGCCTCTTAGGTTAGGGAAACGAAAATAAATTGGGGGAGAACTCCACTCTGTCCTTCAGGTGTCTCTCTCCCTCCTTCAGCTCTCTCTCTCTCTCCTTCAGGCGCCTCTCTCTCTCTCCTGCATGTTTGCCTCCAGCATGTGTACTCCTGCATGTGTACATCCAGCATGTGTACCTACTGCATGTGTACCTACTGCATGTGTACTCCTGCATGTGTACCTCCTGCATGTGTACTCCTGCATGTGCACCTATCCTCTCTCCTTCAGGCGTCTCTCCCTCCTACAGGCATCTCTCTCTTCTTCAGGCATCTCTCCCTCCTACAGGCATCTCTCTCTTCTTCAGGCGTCTCTGGCTCAGCCAACTGGCTGATTAGGATAATAATGTATACAATGGAATACATGGCGGTATCTGGCAACTCAGCCAACTGGCTGATTAGGAGCCTATAAAACAACGCCAGACCGGCTGGAAGTCTCAGTGTGCACTTGGCTCCTGCCAGGTGAACACCTCTCCTCCTTTCTCTCCTCCTCCTTCTTTCTCTTGGGGGATAACGCCGCCTCCAAGTTCCCCCCCCTTTCCCCCACCCCCCTTTGCAACATCCCCCCTTTCCCCCACCCCCCTTTGCAACAACCCCCACCCCCCTTTGCAACAATCCCCACCCCCCTTTGCAACATTACATAATAACCTGCAACATTCCTGCACTCTCCCCTTTTGCGGCTATACTACTGTATTACCTGGTATTCCATCATATCAATTTGTAGTACTTGGTATTCCATACATTAAAACCAAGCTCATCCTCTCGTCTATTGTTAATTTCGCAGCCATCCCCAACCTTAAAGAAAAAAAATAATATAGTCAACAGTGAAAATTCCTATGGTGAGCGACTTTTGCGCCACCCTGTATCATTAATACAGGATTACGGCGAAAAAGGAAACAATAGTAAGATAAAAGAATTTTGAAAATAGTTTTTGTGACCAAGGATTCTTGGCTTTGATAACTTTGACGTATCGATTTTATATATAGTCACCATTCCAATATCCAATTTTTTTGTGTGGACTCAAAATTGAAAACTTCGATAAAGAAAAAAGCCCCCCCCCCCACAAATTTCTTTTTTTTTTAGTCCAATTGCCCATTTTGTTTATTTGCTCTAAAATTTTATGGTATATGGGAGTTATACCCACTTTCGGGACACTTACCAATATCGATAGGTTAAATTTTCAGTTCCAGACCCCCAATTGGTTAGATTGGGCTAGGCTAGGCTAGTTTAGCTTAGGTTAGGTTACGCTAGGTTATATTACATTAGGTTCCATAGATTAATCTGTGGAAAAAATAAAAAATTACGTTCAAACCAAAATATCTGTTGTATAAAACCAATTTATTTAATTTTCTTTTATGCAGGAAGGAGGGGGGTTCAAGGGGTCAAGGGGGGCGCCCTCAAAAATGTATCAGTGCAGGACAACACACAGCTAGCTGCTCTGTTACCTCATAACTACTTCGGATGCCCTTAAATCCCGAAATAAGTATGTGAGAAGTGTACATTTTGAAAAATATGTAAAAATTTTGGAAAAAAGTTTGCCTAAGGGGGGCAAAAAATTTTGGAAAAAAGTTTGCCTAAGGGGGCAAAAAATTTTAACATTTTATTAGTGTCACCAAAATTGGTTTAAGATATTCGAAGAAAACCAAAGTATTACTAATTAGTAATTTATTTTTTTATGTATTTTGTTTTTAGGCGAACTTTTTTCCCAAAATTTTACACTCGTGAGCATCAGAATCACCGACATAATTTTTAATGGGGGAAGGGTATGGGTATCCATGTGGGGAAAGAATGTTTGGGGGGTGTTCTTCATCTTTGTTCGTAACACAAAAATTTCATATGGCGAAGGGGACCTCCAGGTTTGCTTGGGTCAGAACTATCTACGAGTCAGTACATCATCCGAACGCGCAGGACGGTCACCCATCCAACGACTGAGAAGACCTAACATGTCGCTTAACCTCGGTGATCGAATAGGAAGCGGTGTTGCGACGAAGCCACGACTTAGACCTGAAACAGGGCAAATTTCCCTTATTAGGGACATCCGATTTGATCTACGATAAGTTAGGTCAAAATAGGTTACGTTAGCATTAAAAGTATGCCCTTAAATGTCTCTCTCTCTCTCTCTCTCTCTCTCTCTCTCTCTCTCTCTCTCTCTGCAAGGGGAACCCTAAGGAGTTCTTCAGTTATGTTAATAGTAGAAAGCCTATTAGAAGCTGCGTTCTGCGGACCTCCGACGCGGACATCGCTAATGTGCTTAATGAGTACTTTGCGGGAGTGTTCACCAGGGAGGACACCCGCGTCATCCCCGAGCCAGGCGTCAGGCACGAAGGTGCTGGCCTGGATAGTGGTGTTCGATGTACCGCGACAGTTGTTGCCGATAGAATAGACAAACTGAGCGCGTTTAAGGCTCCTGGGCCAGACCAGTTTCTCCCCAGAGCGTTGCGGGAGGTGCGCGACCAGGTGGCTCCCCACCTGGCTACAGTCTTCAACAAATCGTTGGAGACGGGCCAGGTGCCTGGTGAGTGGAGGGAAGCCAACATGACCCCTATCTTTAAGAAAGAGGATCACGAAAGTCCAGGGAACTATCGTCCCATTAGTCTCACTTCAGTTGTAGGTAAATTATCACCGTGTAACAAAAAAAAAAAATTTCTTTGTTTCTGGGCAATAACCTTTATTTTCTGATTCATTATGCTTCAAATCAGTGGAAAAAAGCTGTCAGTGATTTTAAACTTCGGGTTTGCTGTCAGTACATCGATTTTGTTGAAATAAGAATATTATTATTTTTTAACCCTATATGGACATCTGCGACAGATCTGTAAACGCTTCAAAATTTACTATATATTTACCGAAACAAGTACATTTTAACTTAAATGACGATATCGTCAAATTTGTAACGGTGCAAGGAGTTTATATCACGAATTGGCAACTCCTACTGCAGAAAACCGAGCTTTAATGAAAAAAATAAGTTAGTGCGTCAGTAGAAGTAAAAGTGTATGGTTACGCAGTTCGTTTTTTATTTTTTATCACTTTATTTGATTAAAGGTAAGTTGAATAATTTTTTATTGCTCAATATATGTTGTTAGAGTGGCTGAAGTAATATAAAACAATTCTGATAAACTGAGCACTAGAATATTTTATTGAAACGTAACAATATTGATGGCTCTGACATCCATGCCTTCTTTGCCACGTGGTATAAGGTTGTCCAATTTGTATTATATATATTACATTATATATTACATTATATATATATTATATATATTATTATATATATTATATATATATTATTTATATATATATTATTATATATATATATATTACATTAAAAATCACATATTTATGTTCAAAGTACTCTAAATGAATGTTTAATATAGGTAAAAAAAATTTTAAGACAAAATAAGAATTATGTCCATATAGGGTTAAATTAATCCATTATTTTTACTTTTTCAGACGTGTGACGTGTGACGAAGTTACTGTTATGGCTGCTCGTGGTTGCAAATACCCAGCGGATTCCTTCTGCTACGTGTGCGGCGAGTTCTTCGCAAAGACGGCTAAAAAACACTGCTTGGACAGTTGCACCCGTGCAAAGGAAGCCTATCATGCCTACTTCGGAATGCTAGTCGGTGACCAAGACAAACGCTGGGCACCACATGTCATCTGTGACTACTGCCGCCGCACTCTTGAAGGTTGGTTTAGAGGAGAGAAGAGGGCAATGCGTTTCGCTATCCCCCGTGTCTGGCGTGAGCCCTCAGACCATCTCACGGACTGCTATTTCTGTATGGTGACCCAACAAAACGAAGAAAGGGGAAGAATGCGCCTCCCATTGAGTACCCTGACATTCCGTCATCTATTGCACCTGTTCCCCATAACGCGACGGACCTACCTGTGCCACAGCCTCCCTTGAGATCAATCTTGTCCAGCAGAAGAAGCAAGCTATGATGATTCCGAGGAGGAGCAAGGTGCGTCATCTGCTGCGTGCCGTCGACGCCGGGTGGCCGGTGAAAGGTGCCCCTACTACCCCAACCAAGAGGACATCAACGACCTCATCAGGGAAATGGCCTTGACAAAGTCCAACGCCGAGCTGCTCATTTCCAGACTGAAGCAGTGGGACTTACTGGACGACAGCGTTCGAATTACTTCCCAGAGGAAGCGGCATCGCGGCTTTTCAGTGTTCTTCACTCTTAGAGATGGGTTGTGCTACTGCCATGACATCAGAGGACTCTTCGACGCTGTGGGCATTCCCTGCAACACCTCTGACTGGCGGCTCTTCATCGACAGTTCATCTAAAAGCCTCAAGGCTGTTTTACTGCACAACACAAATCAGTGGCCCTCGATTCCTCTGGCTCATTCAGTGCACATGAAAGAAGAGTACCAGAACGTCAAAATCCTGCTGAGTGCACTGAAGTACGACCAATTCAGCTGGGAGGTCATTGGCGATTTGAAGATGGTGGCCTTCTTGATGGGGCTTCAGGGAGGCTTCACCAAGTTCCCTTGCTATCTGTGCCTCTGGGATAGCCGAAATACAGTCCTTCACTACGAGAAGAGGAACTGGCCCCTCAGGACCGGCTATGAGGTTGGGGCCCATAACGTGAAGCAAGAGCCGCTGGTGGAGCCAACGAAAGTGCTGATGCCACCCCTGCACATCAAATTGGGCATCATTAAGCAGTTTGTTAAACAGCTGGATCCAGAGGGTGAGGCCTTGAAGCACATCCAGGAGCTGTTCCCGAAGTTGTCGGAGGCGAAGATCAAAGCAGGAGTATTTGTGAGCCCTCAGGTGAAGCGACTTATTGACTCCGACATTTTTCCTGAGAAGCTGTCTGAGGTTGAGCGGGCAGCTTGGACAAGCTTCGTTTCTCTAGTCAAAGGTTTCCTCGGAAACCACAAGGCAGAGAACTACAGGGAAATCGTTGACGAACTTGTGGACACGTACCGAGCATGGGCTGCCGGATGTCGCTGAAACTGCACGTACTACACGCCCACCTTGATGAGTTCAAAGAAAACATGGGAGACTACTCAGAAGAACAAGGTGAAAGATTTCACCAGGATGTCAGCTCTTTCGAGGAACGCTACAAGGGACAGTACAATGAAAGTATGATGGGGGACTATA
Source organism: Bathynomus jamesi (assembly GCA_023014485.1). Lineage (NCBI taxonomy): Eukaryota > Metazoa > Arthropoda > Malacostraca > Isopoda > Cirolanidae > Bathynomus > Bathynomus jamesi. The sequence continues at coordinate 126,224 of JAJOZX010008707.1, forward strand.
TCTGGAACCTTTTGCGTGAGAGTGAACTGAAATACAATCGCCAATCTCGTAGACAAACTTCTTTTTGATTAAACTATAACGCTAGAATTTTTGTATCAATTCTGTATCAATTCTCCGTAGCAATACTCTTTATCAGCGCTCTGCATCACTGCACTGTATCACTGTCTGTGTATTAACATATTATAATACATAATTATTCCCTACTCGTTTCCTTCTTTTTATTTTCATTTCTAAAGACGGGGCCTGGAGAACTTCATTTTTCATCATTGATTTATCATAATAATCGTGTTAACATCAATTAAAATTATATTTAACAGGATTCATTTGATTTAAAAGCAGATAGTGTGAAAAACCTTTAAATTAATAAGCAAAAATGGCAAAAAATCAATAAATCGATCTCATGAACTCAGAACCGAAGTCTGAACTTGGTGACTGCTCATTTTTACTTATTTATGCCCTAAAAAATCAGAAAATAATAGTTTTAACTCATGGACAAATTTTGTGTTACACGGTGAATTATTAGAGGGGATAATAGCCGATAGGATCGTTGACCATTTGGATTCCTACAAGCTGCTTGGGGACTCCCAACATGGGTTTAGACGGCATAGGTCGTGTCTCACCAACTTGCTCGAGTTTTTCCACGTCATGTTGGGTGAGTACGATAAGAGTAGGGCGATTGATATACTTTATCTCGACTTTCAGAAAGCCTTTGATAAGTTACCTCACCGCCGGCTAATGGCGAAAGTCCGCGCGCTGGGTATCGGTGGGGAAATAGGTAGGTGGATTGAAAACTGGCTGAAGAATAGGCGGCAGAGGGTTGTAATTAAAAGGGTTAGTTCGGGTTGGGCCTCGGTCACTAGTGGGGTTCCTCAGGGTTCCGTTTTGGGGCCACTGTTGTTTATCATCTACAAAATGATACCGACGGTGGCATCATCAGTCGGATCGCCGAATTCACTGATGACACCAAGCTTTGGGCCAATGTTGGGACGCCCGAAGCGATCGAGCAACTGCGCGCGGACCTAGGTAGGATAGGAGAGTGGTCCGAAAAATGGCAAATGCCGTTTAACCTGGGTAAATGCAAGGTGATGCACATTGGCTACGCCAATCCCGTGTCGGAATACTCGATGTTGGGGAGTAATATCGAGGCGACTGATTTGGAAAAGGACTTGGGTGTGCTAATTAGCAGCGACCTTAAGTTTACGAAACAGTGCGTAGAGGTGGAAAAGAAAGCCCAGAAGCTGTTGGGTTATATGAGGAGGCAATTTCAGTTTCGGAACAAGGAGATTGTGCTCTCTCTGTACCATTCTCTGGTTCGGCCGCACCTGGAGTATGCTGTGCAGTTCTGGTCGCCCACCCTCAGGAAAGATATTGAGAGGCTGGAGCGAGTGCAGGCGAGGGCCACAAAGGTAATCCCTTCCGTTAGGCATATGGGCTACAATCGACGCTTACGCGCCCTGGACTTGTTTTCGCTGGAAACTCGGAGGCTGCGCGGTCAACTGATCGAGGTTTTCAAGCTCTTACGCGGGTTCAACGATGTCGATTTTAGAAGCATGTTTAGTTTAAATGATAACCCAACTCGCAACAATGGTTGGAAGTTGGATTTGAAACGGTTTAGGACTAGTGTGTGTGGGAATTACTTTACGTATAAGATCTGTGACACGTGGAACAGTTTACCTTCAGAAGTTGTGGACAGTTCCTCTGTGGATCATTTCAAGAAAAGGTTAGACCAAATCTTGCACACTATTTGAGTGTGTAGAAAATATTCTCTGGCACCCGTTGCCATTGGTACCTCCTCGGTATGGGCCGCAAGGCCTTTTGAGGTACTTCTTTTCCTTGTAACTCCTTGTAACTCTATTTATATACAGGGTCTGTCAAAAAAAACTAAGCCAAATTCAAACCTTTATTAAAACAAAACCATTTATTTAATTAAGTTGAATATTTTACACAATAAAGTATAGGTAATCACCTATTACCCTTTAAATTTTTATGACGATATCTTCAGAATTGTTAATTTTATTAACAATTAACTAAAACGTGAGATTCTCCTACTTAACATGAAAAAAATGTTTTTTACGATATACTGTAGATAATTTTTAGTTTCATAAAATTAAAAGAACTGTTCAATATGATTCCCTTGCATTTCTATCACTTTGTCCATGCACTCTTTTAAATGGTTTAAATTGCAGATCAGATTTAATAATCCTTCTTACGCTTGATTCTGATATTTCTAGTTCTTTTGATATTTGAGCAGGTGTACAGTAATGTGGCTACCAGGTCGATCCTCTTGACTAAGGATACGTTCCTCCACTTTCTGAATATTTCATCTACTCTAACTGATTTTGGTCGCCCACTACCAACCTTCCTTTCAATGCTTCCTGTTTCATCGATAGTTCTCAATAAGTAATCTAAACCTGATCTAGTCCATCCTTTATAATCGAATTCAGAAAGTAATTTCCTTGCACTATAACCTTTTTCAACTCTATAATGCTTTATAATTATTTTATCTTCATGTGAGAATGGCATATTTAGAGGTATTCACGAAAAAATTTAAATCTAAACAAATTCTGAAAAAGAGAAAAAAGAAGCTACGTATTACATAATGAGAAAAACTGAAATTTTCGCAATCTGTAGAAATAACCGCATAACTCCTAAAATATTTAAAATAAAGTTATAAAATTATCACAGATATTATTTATGAGCCTTTTATTTATTTAGTGTAAAAAAATATTTGAAATCTCTATCAAATTGTGCATTTTATAGAGATTTCAAATTGGCTTAGTTTTTTTTGACAGACCCTGTATATACACAGGATGAATAAAAAGTTCCGCCCGATTTTGGGTTTCCACAATTCACCCAAAATCGGGCGAAACTTTTTATTCACCCTGTATATATATATATATACCTTTCAACCTTTCAAATGTTCCGTGCGATGATTCCTCACTTCACGAAGGTCAAGCTTGTCGCCCCTCCTCCCTAGAGATATATATATATATATATATATATATATATATATATATATATATACAGGGTGTCCCGTAAGTCTGGACCATAGGGAAAAATAATAAAATTACAAAATAGTCCAAACATTTATTACATAATCTGTTCAAAGTGTCCGCCGTTGTGTCGCACACATAGTTGAAGACGCAATCTCCACTGCGACAGCACTTTCTGAATCACAGTCGCAGAAATTTCTGACACGCCTCCACAATGCGTGCTTTAAGGTGGAAAATGTTCTGAAGTTTGACCTCGTACACTTTGGCTTTCAAGTGGCCCCACAAATAAAACTCCAGCGGAGTAAGATCATAATAAAAAAATAATAAAAATAATAATAAAAATAATAAAAAATATATATTATAAATAAATTTTTGGACTATTTTGTAATTTTATTATTTTTCCCTATGGGTCCAGACTTACGGGACACCCTGTATATATATATATATATATATATTATATATATATATATATATATATATATATCAGTGGCGACTGGTGAACTTTTCATCTAGGCATGCAAACAAATTTAAAAACATAAATCAGCACAAAAAACCAATTGCGAGTGCCGTAGGTATGAACCTAATAGCTACGGGGTCTGGGGTGAGCCGTAGCTCCCCCAGCGGGCTCCGGGCAGAGCTCGGAAGCCAACGCTTTTCTGTATTTTCAGAAGCATTTTCTCATTCTAAACAAGATTTATTTAACATACTATATCTTTAGGAATTTTCCAGATTAGCTGCAGTTGGACTGCTGTTGGACCTAATCACTTTTTACCCCCCCGAGTCGATTTAAGCAAAAAAATGTCCAAAAAATGTTTTTTAGAAAAATCTATTTTTGTGAAATTATTATTTGGGGGGGGGGGGGGGGGGGGGGGGGGGGGGGGGGTTGTGGAGAAATAATAATAACCTATAAATAGCATGTTTGAGAAAAGTGATTAGAAAGTGTTCAAAAACAGGGCAAAAAAAAAAATTGTAAAATTACCGATTAATTTATACATAAAATCTTACCTGAAATTTTTATTCAAAATTATTTATTTGAACTGAAAATCCACCCTCCGGATTTTTTTTTTTTTTGCAAAATTCTTCAGTGACTGCTGTAAAAAACGTTCTGTCTTTTCTCTCTCAATTTTCTTAAGCCGGTTTTGAAACAGCCAAAAGCGTAATCGAAAACTGCATTCAATCGAACAAATGATGAATTCCTCAATGATAAAACCCATTTTCTGTTATATAAAGATCGAATTTTGCATCGATTCTATTTAAAATATGAATTATTAGGAATAGTTGACTTTTTTAAACTTTTGACATGCAATATTTGATGTTTTAACGGTTAGAAGGACTAAAATTAAGTGAACATACTTGAGATAAACAATAAACTTGCTTATTTCACAAACAAATAAAGTTCATTTAGTATGTTTTGGCGAGAAGCCGATGCACCGATTCTTTGAAAAGCTGAGATGAATTTTATGCCATAAGGAAGGGAAAATAACGCTCATTTTGCTGTGTAGTGGAAGATCAATCCATCTTTCAGTGATTTTGTTGTTAATAAATCTGTATTTGGTGAGTGTTACTATATATTAATATTGCTCTAAAACCTAATATTTATTTACGATTTTAGAAGGCATGCACTGCATGCGTTGCATTTACTAAGAAACGCACTGATATATATATATATATATATATAATGTTATAAATGGGATAAATACAAGAAAAAACACCAACTTACTAACTCTCCCACGAACGAAGCATTGTCAGTGACTGCATGGCGTCTCATTTTAAGTCCCCTCTAGATAAATGTTCTTCGTTATATTTACCCGATTTGGTTTATACATGACGTCCGTCAGAATATTTTCGCTTCCGATATTATGTCGATGTGTGTGTGTGTGTGTGTGTGTGTGTGTGTGTGCGCGCGCGCGCGCGCGAGACTCGTTTTCACCATAATGGTATATTTAATTTGATAATCTCTGTCATGCAGCACCATGTAATAGCGATTGGTGTTTATTCCTCGTCCCTCTAGCCCAGCGGCGGCGGTGTCGAATTTTGGGCGGTGAGGCAATGGGTTCGCTTCCAGCTGCTGGCGCCTGGGTTGGGCCGGCCACTCACCCTGTCAATGCTCGGGCTCAGGTGACCCATGGGGCACTCTCATCACCCCCCCTCATGCATTGAGGAAATGAGTCTCCATGGTGCTCATTTGGAACGGATAAGAAAATAGTGAATTTAAACTTAACTGTAAAATGGTCAAGTTAAAAATTAATCAATTCTAAAAACTTGTGAACTGTAAATTCGTCAGCTGTGAAGGTCAATTTTTTACATCTATTTTTTACATCTATTTTTTACATCTATTTTTTACAGAAACTTTCCAACAACTCGGAAATTCTAATCACATTTGAAACGGATTCATATTTTAGCCCCACTTATAAAATGCACTGCCAGGGAGCGAAGGCTGAGCGGTTGGGGTGTTCGCCCCCAAGTGCCACCAGGATAGGGGGGGGGGGCAAAAAGAAAGGGAGCCTTACAATCAAATGTTATATGATGCATTTCGTTCTTGGTTTAAAGGTGAATCTTGTAGGCGCGTTACACCGTAATCCAAGATTTTTTTTATACATTTCTAGGCGAACTTTTTTCCGAGATTGTACGTGCAATACATCAGTCAAACTATGTAAAGAATTGGCCTGTAAATGCGATCTTTGTGATAAAAAAATATTAAATTTGGGGTAATGACAATTTACTCTTATTTTCTCATAAACTAATTAGTAATAAACATTCTTGGTGGGGGACGTATGAATAAGGTTCAACCCCGGGAACCCCAACCATAAGCTACGTCATTCATGAAATTGATAACTATCTTGTCCCCACTTTTTAAAGGATAATTATTATTATATAAAAAATTTTGTTCCTCTACTTATATATATATATTTATATATATACCGGGTGCGGCAAAAATAACGCCCTTTTTAGTTTATTCTCTTTTATTGAAGGAAATAAATCAATTACAGCATTTTAAGAGAAATAATAAGGTTTTTAAGAAAAATACAGCATTTTAAGAAAAATAAAAGTACTTTCTCAGTAAAAACTAAAAAATAACTGGAATTTAATTAATTTTGTGGTTGGCTCAATACGCCTTAAAAAAATGTACTCTACATACATAGTATTTACTAACCTAATGATCATGTTCAAAATGCTCCCCTTGGTGTTCAATACAACACTGAACCCTACCAGCAACACTTCTACAAACCTTTTGACACATTTCTACGTTAATTGTAGTAAATTTTTCACGAATTGTTTGTCTTAATTCAGGAAGTGTTTTCGGTTTGACCTTGTAAACAAGATCTTTCAGTACACCCCACAAGAAAAAGTCAGGTGGTGTTAGGTTTGGCGATCGTGCTGGCCACTCAATTGCTCCACGTCGTCCTATCCACCTCCCTTCGAAATTTAAATTTAACCATTCCCTAACGAGTAACCCATAGTGGGGGGGCGCACCATCCTGTTGAAAGTAAATTCCATTCTGATTTCTAACTCTCGGCCAGAATTCAGTTTGCAGCATTTGTAAATAATTATCTTGATTAACAGTACTATCAAAGAATATCGGGCCTATTATTCCCATGGAAGAGATGGCTGCCCAAACTGTCACTCCGGTAGGTTAACGTCTTTTTCCAAGATAACATGTGGGTTAACATCGCTCCAGTACACACAATTATGGCGATTGATATGCCCGTTCAATTTGAATGTTGCCTCATCTGACCACCATATCTTATCAAGAAAGGTCTCATCTTCATTGACTTTATTCAGGAAATTTTCGCAAAACTCTAATCGTCTATCTGCATCTCCATCATCCAAGCTCTGTAACACGCGAGGGATGTAAGGCTTCATCTTGTTCTTTAAGAGTCTACGGACACTTCTGTCACTGATACCCAACTCTGTAGAAAGACGTCTACTGGATTTTTGAGGAGTGTGCAACAATGATTCTCTTAATTCATCGGACTTTTCTAAGGTTGTTGCTGAAACTGGCCTCCCTGATCTTGTGGCATCACTTACGCTTCCGGTTCTTTCAAATTTCCTAATTAGACTTGTGATATTGCGGCTCTGCACTTGTCGAATGTTAAATTCTTCTGATAACAAACGAGCGGTTTTAGCTCCATTGTTATTGTTTTGGTAATAATGTTTAACTGCTTTCACTCTTTGTTCTATCGTCAATCGCAAGGCCATATTTATTCAGAATTTCTGTAAAAATAAAAGAAACAAAATAATACAATATAAAACTAAAAAATTATACTGTATAAAACTATAAAGATACAATTATTAAAAGGGCGTTACTTTTGCCGCACCCTAACTAAAACAAATGTTCAAATTCATGTCTTGTTTTGGGACTTCTTTATTTTTGTTGCAAGTAGGATAACACGCAATGGCTAATATGGAAGTGAGTTACATTCTCGTGAGGAAAAGGCGGAGGCCTTTTATTCTACCTGCAACAAAATAAAAATGTCCCAAAACAAGACATGAATTTAAACATTTGTTTTAGTTCTAATATATTACTTTTGTAAATTTAATTTAAAATAAATTTTCCTACGAGACCGGACTTATGGGACACCCTGTTTATATATATATTATAGTTGCCACAACAAAAGAAAATGTTTTTTTAATATTTAATTTCCTATCCATCTGGAAAATATGAAGACTGCAATACTACTTTCATTTTATGTACAATCACAGTAGATTATGATTACCTTCATAATTCATATTTATTTTATCTGAGGAAAACTTGTTAAAAAGAGGGAGAAAATTGGCGAAACCTTACGAGCTCATTTATAACAAATAACGAACTACATTAACAGGATCTATTAATATGACAAGGCATATGAACTCAATATATATATATATATATATATATATATATTTTTTTTTTAACACGAGATTCACGTCATCTGGAAAGTGGTTCTGCAAAATAATGAGTTATTCTTGGTTGCATCTAAAAATGGCGTCTCCAAATTTAATGGAGTTTTGGAAAGAAAAATCACACGTTTTTTTTATATACTGAGTTTTAAGTCTATTATTATTGAGAGTAGTCTACGTTGTTACTAGGGATTTCTCAAATGGGATCCCAGGCGGAAAAGATAACCTTAAATGCCGGGACAAGCGCAGCAAATCCCGGGATTTCTCGGGTTTTACGAAGTATTTTAAAAACGTTATTTCAAATAGTTTTACGTTAATTTACTGCTGTATCTACAAAATACAAACATAAAGACAATATGACAAATTTATAAGAGCACGAATCACGTTGCGTTGTACAACTCAGCAGAGCTGGGCACTTGCGGCATATTTTGCGGTACTGCGGTACTACCGCACTACCAAACCGGTACCGCATAACGCAGTACCGCAAAGGATCGCTGAAAGTAGCAGTACCGCTACCGCATTCAAATTTCCGCGTACCGGTTTGGTACCGGTTTGGTAGTGCGGTAGTACCGCAGTACCGCAGTACCGCAAAATGTGCCGCAAGTGCCCAGCTCTGCAACTCAGGGCCTATAATATGCCGTATATGATGTTGTGCGTGTGTAATATCATGCAGAGCGGGCACTTGCGGCATATGCGGTACTGCGGTACTGCTGCACTACCAAACCGGTACCAAACCGGTACGCGGAAATTTGAATGCGGTAGCGGTACTGCGGTACTTTCAGCTACCCTTTGCGGTACTGCGTTATGGGGGCCCGGGGTGGTAGTGCGGTGGTACCGCAAGTACCGCAGTACCGCAAAATATGCCGCAAATGCCCAGCTCTGGTAATATGACATATTTTTTATGATTGACTCGGACTGAAGGCCAATCATTTGATTTCCCTGAATCGAACATTTTGCGTTTTCGTGGATTTTAATTTCTGTTATTATTTTCAATTAAGTGGCACACCTTTTGCTGTTGATATTGTTTTTACTAAAAATTAATTAGAAGTATATAAAAGGTGTTGTGCTCGTATAAATTACACTATAATATAATTTATTTTTGTTGAAGTGCAAAGCTGCAAATTAGCATTGTAGGCAGAGCCGCCAAGGCTACATACCATGTATTTATGATGTTTCTGCAGTGTTTGAAATTCGCCCTAGGCTCTATCCTTTATTATATTTATCATTATTGTGTTAAAATATATATATATATTTAATATTAAGTAACTAATCTAGAATCATCTAATGCTTAAACATTTGAAGACATTATCATTATTTTTCAATATTTAAAGAACGAGCGATATCTGGCATGTATTGTTCTTGATAATATACTATTTACAATAAATCGGGAAATCCCGGGCTCCCGGGATGATGGGTGATTTTGTCCCGGAAACCGGGATTACACGATAAAGTTACAGGTACCCCCTGTCGTATGACCCTTCCTGGCTGTTAGTACAAAAGCTTTATCGCTCGTTAAAATAATCCCTGAAGTCAACTTAAGTCTATTTAGTTAGACACGTTTCGAGGTGTATATCATTCTTTAATTGATCTAGCAAAACTTTCTATAGCCATATTTATGCTAATATCGTCATAAAAAGTTTCAAGTACAGTTGTCTTAAAAAGTTCATCTAGAAACAAATTAAAAAAAAAGATGCATGAAAAATTAATAATTGGTAATGTTCCGGTTTCTTCGTATTTTTTTTTTTGTTTTTGTTTTAGTGACACTAATAAAATTTCTAAAAGAAAGCCCCCAATCATTACGGATTAGTAATTTCTTATGATTTTAGAAATTTTGTGTATAGGCGAACTTTTTTCCTTTCTGAATTACCTGATGTTAGGGAACCCTCATCATCATCAATATATCCAACGTAAGTCAAGAAAACAGAAGTATTTAATTGAGTGATTCTCAACTATTTTAGGCCTACGTACCACGTTTTGTCACCATGCTTTTCTACGTACCCCCTTTTAACTTCACTTCCGTAACTGCTTTTTCTTTTCCTGCTTTGACTGGATAAGATGCAAACCCACAGTCGGGAAGGTTGTAATTTATTCGTTTACACTAATATCTTTGAAAACATCATCATGAAACTAGTTATTAATTAACAACCTGCGTATTTATAACTTTGTCATACCACCTGAAAGAATTCTGTTTACCACAGGTTGAGAATCAGTGAAAAATAATTGTCAATTCTCTTGTTTTACTACCGAAATCAGAGTTTGAACATAGATTCAGTTGGTATGTCACTGGATATTAGTCCCAAAAAACATGTTTTCGGCTACCTGCACGTGTGCACGTTTTGATTTACTATTTTATTCTGTTTTGGAGTTTATTATCCGGTTATGGAGGTGTAATTCCATTCAATGTCATTTGGGGAGAGATAATGTCCAAAGCGGCCATTTCTCAAATCCAGCTATTCACATTTCATGACATCCACATTCTCATAAACGGCTTTCCATTAAAGTTCAAATGATTGACGAGTTATCCGCGAAACAAACAATAGGAAACGTGTTATACCCATTTTATACAACTGTATGGTGAAAATATGGTATCAGTTATCTTTAAAATCTAAGATCAATCTTACCAATATCTAGTCACTCCACGCTAGCATTATAACGTGCAAATAATTTCATACGAACGATTTTCAACAGAAATAAATGTACTTAACATTTACTTTAAGCCCACGAGTCACTTGGATTTTAAAAAGCAACTTCACAAATTTCGACTAGTGACTTTGGAGGTGAGGCTCAAAATTTCGATGGCCGTGTTCTTTTTGTAAATTTACTGATCGACTTGATTTATCGCATTTCATAAAAGCGTATTAAATTTGGTAGATGCGTGGTCTGACTATAGGTATAGGTAGGCTTTGGTAACGTTACAAAAAAAAGGCAGTGAATATACCCGTATACCCAAAGTAAGAGAGTTTTTGTATGTGTCTTCTGCATTAAGAATCAGTTTAGATATGCGACAGGAATAGGTCTCATCTAAACTAGGTCTGTGGTGCTTTATACCGACCCGCCATTAATAGTGCATATAAGCTGCAAAATATTGGCCTAACCTCATTCGTAACCTCAAAGGTCATAGTATGACCTTTGGAGACGTACAACTTTACGTGGAATCCGTCTGAGCGGCGTCACTACATCACCTGAACGCAAAAGACGGTCATCTATCCAAATACTGGATAGACCCAACGTCGCCTTAACTTCATTGATCGAATTAGAAGCGGTGTTATGACGTGGCCAAAACGTATCCCAAAGGACAGTTATATATATATTATATAATAGACATTTCATAAGGAGTGAAAAATGGAGACAGAGATGTCTTCTTCACTGTTTGGTTTGTTGTCTGAGTTGCGTACAGTGCTCCTATTTTCTGCGTTTACGTAATGTATTGACCTTCAGAAGCTGGTTCGAATCCTACGTCAAGCTGTAGGTCCCCTCCGTCACATGACCTTACAATTCTAAGCATTATTATTATTTATTATTATTATTTTTAGTATTGTCTTTGAGAACAGTGGTTAGATATAGTTAAGTTAGGTCAGGTCAGGTCAAGCCAATTTTCGCTAGTTCTGACCTTTTAATGAATATTTTTCATTTCGACTACTTGCTATTTCACTTCATGCGTTTGTACTCTCTCTCTCTCTCTCTCTCTCTCTCTCTCTCTCTCCTCTCTCTCTCTCTCTTAAGCTGTAATGTCTTTTATACATTACAGCTGTAAAAGTAATTTAATAGGAAACAAAGTAAGAACGAAAAGGTTACTTGAACCTTGGCCAGTAATGAAGTTAGTAAATGTTGGTTCGGGTGTCTTACTTTGTACTCTGGTATTGCCTCTAAGCCCTTCTCAAACCTCCTTCCGTTTTAACAAACTTTTCTGAAACTTCGCCTCCAAGTTCAGAGTTCTGTAAAAAGGAATCACATTAATTTTGTTGATATTCTCTCATATATATATATATATATATATATTATAATATATATATATATATATATATATACAGGGTGGGCCGAAAGTCTGGATCCGTAGGAAAATATTTATTTTAATACATAAATTACAACAAATGGTAAATACTTAAAATGAATATCAACTTTAACTCGTAAATGCGTATCCGTGATACTGTACAGTACAGTAGTAGTTCGTACTCCAGTATAAATACTCAAATACTTTTTTATTTCAACCCAGAAATGGCTTCGAATCTAACAACAGAAGACCGGTAGAACTTGTGTTCATGTACGCAAGACAGGCGCTACACACACAGAAGTTGCTGCCGAATTCAATAGAAATCATCCTGATAAGCATCCAGTAACACATGCGACTGTTGCAAGTTGTTTAAACGTTTCAAAGAAACAGGAAGTGTACATGATCGACGGCGTTCTGGTCGTCCAAAAAAAAAACTGCAACTGATGAAAATACCTCTGCAATGGTATGTGAAACTTTAACGAATAGTCCAGTAAAGTCAACAGAAGATTATCAAATGAAACACGCATCTCGAGAACGTCAATTCGAAGATTATTAAAATCATAAATTCCATCCCTAAGTGTCTCGATGTCAGAGGCCGCCAATTTGAGCATTTGTTATAATTTGTTGTTTATACTGGAGTACGAACCACTGTACAGTATCACGGATACGCATTTACGAGTTAAAGTTGATATTCATTTTAAGTATTTACCATTTGTTGTAATTTATGTATTAAAATAAATATTTTCCTATGGATCCAGACTTTCGGCCCACCCTGTATATATAATAATGTTGATGTTCCGTGTGTTGATCTCTCTCTCTTCACACGAAGGTCAAGCTAGTGGCCTCGCCTCTAGGCTGGCTTGGTCGAGGAGCGAGTTGCTTTTTTGCGCTCCACCGCAACATAGCCAGGTACAACCCGGCTCATCTGGTACCGTCCTGAGCCAGGCATCTAGTCTTCTCTTGAAGACTTTAACTTTGACCTCTGTAACGTTTCTGAGGTCTTTTGGAAGCTGGTTTAAAAAGTCTTGCCCCCTGACAACCAAACTATTTTCCTTCAGTGTTGAGGAGGTCCCTTGTCGGCCCTTTAATTTGGGAGCACTACCACATCCTGCCTTTCTATTTTTCCAGTGTTGTTTGAATGGTAATGGAATTTAGTTTGAGGTTTGGTGCCAGTTTTTCGATCATTTTCCATATGTAGATTATGGTGTACCCCTCTCTTCTTTCCAGGTAGTACAGATTTAGGGATCACCTGAAGATCCATCACTCCACCCTTTTTAGTTAGCTTTATAAGGCTAAACTAACGAAAATATCACGACTTAACCTAACACTCGTTAGGTCAACTGTACGCCCTTGACGATTGGTTAGCTTAGGTCGTGATATTTTCGTTAGTTAGCCTCAGAAGCTAACTAAAAAAGGCTGGGGTGATGGATCTTCAGGTGATCCAGATCTTTAGTTTACGTAGTCTTTCCCAGTAGTTGAGCTTTTTGTAGCCATCAATCTTTGCTGTGAAATGTCTCTGCGTTTCTTCTAGTTTTTTAATTTCTTCTTTGTTATATGGGGACGTCAGAACTGAGTAGTATTCAAGTTTTGGTATAATCAGTGTTTTTAGCAGGGGAATCATTACTGTCTTGACCCTCTTTTTGAATGTTCTTAGTACCTGTCCCGCGACTGGTTTTGCTTTGTTTATTGCTATCTGATTTTGTGTCTCGAATTTGGCATCATTATTACCCCCAAGTCGACCGCTTTCGTGCTTCTCTGAATTTTCTGTCTATCTGGAGCATAATATGCAGTCTGTTAAAGTTCCTCATTTTTACCATATTTCAAGAGCTGAAATTTCTTGGTGTTAAATGCAGGGGCGTACCCAGGATTTGGTCAAGGTTGGGGTGGTACGTGTGAGTAACTAAAACAAAGATGCATTTACCATACGAGTATGTATATACGTAAACATTTACTAGAGCCAATATTCATGTATTAACAAAGCCTTATTTTACAGCAAGTGTAAACTAATTTAGATAAATTAATAGATTTACCACACATTTTTTCACATTCTACAGTCGCTGGTTGGCGAATTTTTGACTGTTTTTAAATTCAGATAACGTCTTTTTGACCAATAGCGGAAAGTTTGAATATTCAACAAATATAAATACTGTAAAGTGTAAACTAAAGAATTTGCATGTATCGGTCACTGATACATGCAAATTTTTTAGCGTATGAGTAACTAAAACAAACGTGTGCGCATATATATACACACCAAGCAGGCTTCATGCTATCATTATATATATAATATATATAATATATTTTTTTTTTTTGTGCGCCTCGGTGGTGTAGTGGTTAGCATCGGCTGACTACGAATCAATCGGCCCCTGTTTCGAGACCCCGGTGACGGCAGCCGGCGCGCAGCAAAACCCAGCTGTTCATCCTTCCGCACAATAAAGAAAGTGGGTTGGTAGATAAATGGGTACCCTGGGTGGCCTAGTGGTTAAGACGCTGGACTGCTGGTGGGGCGTGTTCGGATTCCACGTTAAACTGTAGGTCTAAGGTGGAGTGAAAAGCTTGACCTTCGTCAGAATGAAGAATTGGACGGAAGCTAACCAAAGGTTATAGTATGAAAACTTGGTTTTGCTGTTTTTGGGCTGGTTTTTAATCATGATTTGGCGAGTTTTCAATTTTTTACCTGACAACACTGGCCTCGGATGACAGGTGTAGTATTAATATTTTTATATTAATGCATATAAAATAATTTGGTAATAATTTAAAATGTATTCTTACTATAAAATATACAAACTAAACAAAACCTGCTTATCTCTGTAACTGTATGTACAAACTTTTTACCTGACAACACTGGCCTCGGATGACAGGTGTAGTATTAATATTTTATATTAATGCATATAAAATAATTTGGTAATAATTTAAAATGTATTCTTACTATAAAATATACAAACTAAAACAAAACCTGCTTATCTCTGTAACTGTATGTACAAACTTTAATACATAGTTATAGAGATAAGCACATCAAAAGGTACAAGTCCCAAGGGGGGGGGACCACCTCTGTCGCACCCACCATTCGGTACGTTCCTGGTTAAATGTCATATTGTTGTCTTCTGACCATGTGTATTAGGGTGGATCGATTTTAAAATGTTTTCGATTTCCATATTCTAATAGAGACAAAAACTTGCGCATGCATGAGAAAATAGCCTCTGCAAAATCTTAGCTTAATAGGTAATCATCTTCTGCCCCCGGCAGAGCGATGAAAATCATATTTTAGTAGTCAAAAACGTATTTTTAAACCCTAGCCTAGAGTCATAAAATTTTGCGTGTTTATTATTTCATGCCTAAGCAACGATATAAATGATATGGAAATATATAATGCATTATTTAAGACAAAGAGCCGATCTGAAAATATGTATATTTATACATATTTTCAGATCGGCTCTTTGTCTTAAATAATGCATTTATATATTTCCCATAGCATTTATATCGTTGCTTAGGCATGAAATAACACACGCAAAATTTTATGACTCTAGGCTAGGGTTTAAAAATACGTTTTTGACTACTAAAATATGATTTTCATCGCTTTGCCGGGGGCAGAAGATGATTACCTATTAAGCTAAGATTTTGCAGAGGCTATTTTCTCATGCATGCGCAAGTTTTTGTCTCTATTAGAATATGGAAATCGAAAAAAATGTAAAATCGATCCACCCTAATGTGTATGTTTTGTTCGTGTCCCTCTGCAAGGCCTCCACTTCATTTGCATCGCTGACTTTTCTGCTGATCTTTGTATCGTCCGCAAAGGATGCTACTATATTGTTGCTGTTTACTCCACTGTATATGTCTGTTAGCATGATGATTCTGATGATGGTACACCTTGAATTTTGACGACCTGTAGACGTTATCTGAGGAAGTTGTAGATCCATTTTCCCACTTTGCTTGTTATTCCCATATATTTCATTTTATGTGCTATGCTATTATACCATGATCACATTTGTCGAAAGCTTTAGCAAAATCCGTGTATATGACATCATAGTTGTCATTGCCTTCCAGTGTATCTAGGATATTATTATAGTGCTCTATTAGTTGTGATAGGCATGATCTACCTGATAGGAATCCGTGCTGATTTTCGTTGAATCTTTCCAGTCTCCAGGAAGTTAAAGATTTTCTCTCTGACTATTGTTATATATATATATATATATCGGAGGTGTAGTGGTTAGCATCACTGACTACGAATCCACCAGCCCCGGATTCGAGTCCCGGTGACGGCAGTCGGCGCGTAGCAAACCCAGCTGTTCATCCTTCTATACAATAAAAATTAGCTGGTAGATAAATGGGTACCCTCGGTAGCCTTGTGGTTAAGACGCTGGGCTGCTGCTGCTGATTGGGAGATCGTGAGATGGAGTTCGGGCGAGGACTTTGTAATTTGTGACCACCCGTGGTGGGTCGTGGTTCGGATTCCACATTAAAGTGTAGGTCTAAGGTAGAGCAACAAGCTTGACCTTCGTCAGAACGAACAATTCGGGCGGAACCAAAACCAAGGTTAACCAAGGCATATATATATATATGAACGATCCACTCAGGTTAGTCCAGCAGAAGTTGGAGGTTTTTACATTTTAGTAAAAGTTCAAAGTATTTTTGCAGTATCTACTTTTAAAAATAATATCACTCAAAGCGAGTAACACAACTCAGTGGTCAACACCATTTCCCTATAAGTGAAGTGAAGACACTGAGGTCGGGGGTTCGACTCCCGATGACGCTGATGATAATCCGGAGTTAGTGCAATAGGGCACGTTCGTTTGGCCTGAGCGCTGCACCTGTTGTTGGCTTAGCTCACTCATCATTATTGACACTTTTAGAAATTTTAGTTGCATGGGACTTCCAGGAAGACCTTCCATTTATTTACACTAGATATAACCCCCCCCCCCCCAATCCCTCCCAAATGAAGGACCGCCCATAAATAAATGAAGTACGTTCCCTTGAGAGAATACACTCATAAATATGGGTTTCATACGCAGCTACATAATGGCTAAAAGGAGTTGAAACACACTTAAAGTTTTTTGGAATGAGATTGTCATCAATAGCAATTACCCGTAACATCATTGATATATTTTGAGCACTGATAATGAATTAAGTAATACTTCTCAACATTTGTGAACGTCCTCAGAAAGATTTTGTGTAATTATTATTTTGCTAAATTGGTTTTAACCCATTAGTGCCCGTTGGTAGAATTTCCTACCGACAAAATTGTTTGTCATTATTGCATCACTTTTTCTCGTATTCACGTGATCTTCGGTATGAGTTATTGATATGACGCAATCTAAAAGATCAATGACTCATACCGAAGATCACGTGAATAAAAGAAAATGATGCAATAATGACAAACAAATTCGGCGGTAGGAAATTCTACCAATGGGCACTAACGGGTTAGTCATCATTTTTCAATTTTTAGCGCTTTCTTGGTAAGTAAATTTAAACTAAAAATTGGTATAAAATTCAATACATTAACGATACATCATTCCTCTCTGACAGTGATCTGAGTCAAGGCACAAAAAAAAGGTCACCAGCTTCTTAGGTGTTTCAATTCTTTTGGCTATAGCTGTACAGTCCACTTAAAAAGTTCTACCCTGAAATTGCGCATTTCTTACCGATATTTAATCGTAAGAAATATGGAGTTTAACGATAGAACTTCTTTAGTGGACTGTACTTTCGAAATAAGGTTTTAATAAATGCAAAAAAACTTCTTTTTTCTACGTGAAGGTCAAAATATGATAATAAAAACCCACTCTAATAGACAGAGTTTATTTCCACAACAGTTTCGATGTCCACTGGCATCCTCTTCGGGTGGATACAAAAAAACGAATCTGTATCCACCCGAAGAGGATGCCAGTTGGGCATCGAAACTGTTGTGGAAATAAACTCTGTCTATTAGAGTAGGTTTTTATTATCAAGGTTTTAATATTAAGTCTTTTAAAATTATAAGGTTTGCAAAGCTAGTTTTTTTACCTTGTTCTTTACTGCTGTTTACTGTTCTTCCCACTAAAGACTACTGTAACTCAACGTGTCTTACGTCGAAATACCAAGTGCTCCTCCTTAACAGCAAAGAATATGTTATTCAGGAGTTTTGGCTCTCGAGCGATTTCATGGAGCTTCTCATATTTATGAGAAATTTTTTTTTGCCAACATCTTTTTCTTTCTTAGAATTAATCTTGTGCATTAATTTAAATGTAATAAATATAATTCATTATACATATTTATAATGTAAAGTGCCCCCCCCACCTTTTCAGGATTCAAACCCGGGACCTCCTTAGTAGGAGGAGTGAGAATTACCATCACACTACGACAAGATAGAAGTTACTTGTCGTATGTTTAAACGACTAAGGAAACACTTAACACTCTCGCATGCGTGCTTATGCGTATTATTCCATCTATGAGATCCCAGTGCTATACCAGAGATATTTGATTTAAATTCTGCCATTACCTCGAGTGCGGGAGGGTTAACATCGTAAAACACCTCTGGACACGCGGTGTTTCCTCGGTCGTTTAAATATACGCCGATTTGTGTTAATTTTTATCCCGTCGTAGTGTCATGGTAGCGCTCGCGACGCCTACTCAGGAGGTTCCGGGTTCGAATCATGGTGTGGGCATTTTTGTTTCATACAAAAACCACGTGTGCTCATGCGTGTTATGCCATATGTATATATATATATATATATATATATATATATATATACAGTATACACCTTGGTTTTGCTTCCGCCCGAATTGGTCATTCTGACGAAGGACGAAGGTCAAGTTTGTCACTCCACCTTAGACATACAGTTTAACATGGAATCCGAACCATGACTCACCCAGAAATTACAAATTCCTCGCCCAGACTCGATCTCACGACCTTCCGATCAGTAGCCCAACGTCTTAACCACTAGGCTACCCAGGGTACCCATTTATCTACCAACCAATTTTTACTGTAGGGAAGGATGAACAGCTGGGTTTGCTGCGCGCCGACTGCCATCACCTGGTTTCGAACCCTGGGCCGGTAGATTTGTAGTCAGCGATACTAACCACTACACCACCAAGGCGCATCAGTATATATATATATATATATATATATATACAGGGTGGGCCGAAAGTCTGGATCCATAGGAAAATATTTAGTTTAATACATAAATTACAACAAATGGTAAATACTTAAAATGAATATCAACTTTAACTCGTAAATGCGTATCCGTGATACTCTACAGTAGTTCGTACTCCAGTATAAATACTCAAATACTTTTTTATTTCAGCCCAGAAATGGCTTCGAATCTAACAACAGAAGACCGGGTAGAACTTGTGCTCATGTACGCAAGACAGGGCGCTACACACAGAAGTTGCTACCGAATTCAATAGAAATCATCCTGATAAGCATCCAGTAATACCTCTGCAATGGTATGTGAAACTTAACGAATAGTCCAGTAAAGTCAACAAGAAGATTATCATATGAAACACGCATCTCGAGAACGTCAATTCGAAGAATTATTAAAAATCATAAATTCCATCCCTAAGTGTCTCGATGACAGAGGCCGCTAATTTGAGCATTTGTTATAATTTGTTGTTTATACTGGAGTACGAACCACTGTACAGTATCACGGATACGCATTTACGAGTTAAAGTTGATATTCATTTTAAGTATTTACCATTTGTTGTAATTTACGTATTAAAATAAATATTTTACTATGGATCCAGACTTTCGGCCCACCCTGTATATATATGCAAAATAGCCGTACATAAAAATAACTATTTTTGAACCAGCCATGGATTAATACTCCCCCCCCCCCCATCTAGCCGTTTATCATACGCCAAAAAAAAAAAAAGTTCTGAAGCAAAGAAGGAATAAGAAGAAAAACAAGAAAAAGAATTATAAAAATGTGCGTGATTGTGCATGCTTCGGGCATAAATAGAAGAGTGGAGTCCTCCAGGAAACGACCTATGTCCCCCAATATATCAACAATGCATCCCACGTTTCATACGGTTTCCACAAACAACCTTAAAGAGAAATATATCATCAAATGTAATTTATGAAAGTGTGTGATCATGGCCCGGGGAAGTTAAAGAGGGGAGGTGAGGGGAAAGGGAAAAAGGGATGGAATAGAGGGAGGGGAAAAGGGATGGAGGGAGGGTGAAAGGAGTTAAGAGGAAGGGGTGAAGGGAAATGAATTGAGTGAGGGGAGAGAGGGAGAAGGATGGGAGAGGGGAATGGGATGGAAGATATAAGCAAGATGATTTGGTGTTTGTTAATAAAAAAGTGGGGAAGTAGAGAGAGAGAGCACACACACACACACACACACACACACACACACACACACACACACACACACAAATGATAAATGAGAGAATTACTAATTTTATAAATAAAGAAGTTCGTATGTAGATGAGAAAGAAAGATATAAAAGGGGCCCTAACACACACACACACACACACACACACACACACAAATAATAAATGAGAGAAATAATAAATTTATAAAGAAAATACAAGCTTTTGTGTAGATAACACAGAGAAAGAGAGAGAGAGAGAGAGAGAGAGAGAGAGAGAGAGAGAGAGAGAGAGAGAGACTGAAAGATTCCAGAGGCTATTAAATAAGCTTAGTTGAAATATTGCCTAATTTTAGGATGGAGTGAAAAAAAAATTTCGACACATTTATAATCATTATAATAATACTTCCCAATTTTAAACGCTCATAGATATTAATCTGCGTAATAAAGGCGATTGAGGAACGGTTAAAGGCGGAATTTTCGACCTTAAGAGATAAGAAAGGTTGTGAATAAATTATTTTGCCTTTTGAAGGCCAGTTATTACGGCTCGAGACGATTATTAGGAAACACGTAGCAGCAATATATATATATATGTGTGTGTGTGTGCGCGCGCGGGTGTGTGCGTGTGTTAGAGTGGTCTTCAAAAACTAACTTCTCAATTTCTTCACTCGAAACCCTGGTTTTTATTCCTTACTTATATGTAGAAACTGCTTTGTGCATATTTGGGGGAAATTCCCAAATTATTCTGGGGTTGCCCATAATGATTTAAGTGTTATCCCTTTGGAACCATCTCTCAGCGGAAGGGGTGTCATGACCGCAAATCAATCATTGTCGCGTGATCGGACTTTCAAGACCTTCAACTTGCTCTTGGTGATGGAGGTGGTGTAGCCTTGGATTAGAGCGACTCCGCTCTGCCACATCGTTAACCACTTTTAGGCTCCTAACAACTCCCAAGAGCCTTTTGATACTCCGGAAATTCCGGCCAGGTAGCCGGATCCGCAGCACCCAAGTAGTTCAAACCCAGAATGGTGAACAGTTGCCACGAAATGGCCGTTAAGAATGACGACAGATCCTTCCCTCCACTTCCTTCACCAAGATTCTGCGTGGAGGATTTTTGGCTCCTTCATTGTCGAGGGCGGTGACCATTTTCTGGTTTCCACAGTCATGGGCTCATCGAAGAAACTGAGCCCACCAGCTGCTCGCTCATATCCTACAAATGGTTCCCCATAGCACCGCTGGTAAACTTGTCGACAGCAAGGTTTGGGTATTTTTCGATGTCCTGAAGGAAGTCTAGGTCTGAAAATAAAAACCCACTCTAATAGACAGAGTTATTTCCACAACAGTTTCGATGCCCATTGCCATCCTCCTCGGGTGGATACAGAAAAACGAAATATGAAGTTACATGTTAGAGTGGGTTTTTATTTTCATATTTTGACCTTCACGTAGAAAAAAGTGGTTTTTTTTTAAGTCTAGGTCGTTTGCAGAAGCCATGGTGGCCAGAGGAGCTTGAAACCAGGCCATCAGATAAACCTTAGCGATGAAGACCGTGAATTGTCTCAATGTTGTTTCTTCACGCTGCCGCGGTCAGACGAAACTGCAACCGAAGGAGCAGGATCTTCATCGCGTAAATTCAAAATTCAAGAACTTTATTCTGAAAAGAATACAAGCGACAGAGTTTTACAATTTTTAGATATGTGATATGGCATTAATATATTCACGATATTGTAATCTGAATATGCCGTTAGAAGTATGGAGGTTATTTAGGCAAAATTAATGGTATTTAGTTTATTTATCACATAAAAGTAGTAAAATTGGCAAGTAATATGAAGTTTACAAAATGTTACATAATTTTAAATTAAATGATTTATTGTATATTTACTAGAAAATAAATGATGCTTAATAAAAAATATGAAAAAGAATACATTACCAAATTAAATGTGCTTCATGAAATTAGCATATTTTAAATAGTTGCTTATAAAAGGGGGAACTTCATTACTATGGTAAAAATGGCAGTAGTGAACTTATACATCAGTAGGAGGCTCCTACTGATGTATAAGTTTACTACTGCCACGTATAAGTTCACTACTAGGAGCTAATAAAATGCTTTCTTAGTGATTTGCGAAGTACATTTAGTGATGAAGCCTGTCTGATATTTATGGGAATTGCATTCCATACATCTACTCCTTTAAAACAGAGTGCATTTCGTGCAGTTTCTATTCTATAGTTAGGTTTGTGTATAAAATCCTTGGGCAGTCTGGTGTTATAATGATGGTGTATTTGATGGGGGAGTTGCTCTTTGAATGGGTGATATATGTTGATTTTTTTGATAACTTTGAACATACTGACAGCAACATCAGCTTGACGATCCAGCGAGCACGATGTCTAGCGCCTGGCCGCATGATCCTCTTCCCACAAGGAGGCACCTTTCCAAGAAACATCAAGGTGAGCTCCAGGAGCGTTCCGTAGTCATTCCTTGGGTGGCGTGTTTCCAGCCTTATTTTTAATCAATATAAATAGTTTCCTTTCACTAATCTGAGGGATTAAATCTTCGGTGAGAGGTTTCCGATGAGACATATACAGGGTGGCGCAAAAGTCGCGCATCATAGGAATTTAAATTCTGTACCGATTCATCGATTTGTAGTACCTGGTATTCAATGCATTTAAAAACAAGCTCACCCTCTCGTCTATTGTTAATTTCGTAGCCATCCCCTACCTAAAAGAAAAAAATAATATATAGTGAACACTGAAAATTCCTATGATGCGCGACTTTTGCGCCATCCTGCATGTGAGCTGGGCGGATTCATCTATATTTTCACTTTCCCTGAACGGAGTTGAAATAAACTCAAAAGTATCGGAGTGGATGTTTCATTTTTCCTGCAGGTTACACACACACACACACACACACACACACACACACACACACACTCTGTATGTGTATGTATATATAAAATCAGTGGAAATAAAAAAGTTTATCTTGTACTGACTTATATGACTAAGCTCAAACTTGGACTTGATGAAGGAGAGAGTTGCGTTCTGCTCTCATCCTTCTCTCATAAACTTCCAAGCATCATTGGTTAGGAACTTGGCCAAGGAGTGTGTCTAGATGGTTTTTTAATGTTATTAACTTATTATTCTGTAGATTACACAGTTCCTTCGACCTTCGGTAGGATATCAAATAGTATTGGGGCCTCTTAAATGAGTTTTGCATCTCCGTTCACAAGGCTCGTCTTTATGTTACTTTGGGAACGATTAAAAAACTTCCTGAAGGTCATTCCAATTCATTTTTTACTTCTTTTTTTTTATAATTAAGAACCAGTCTCTCGAGTATTTTCCAGACGTTTACTGTCCTGTATCGTTCAGTGCGTCTTTCCACTGAATACAACCTCAGAGGTTTCACACGTGACCAGTAATCTTTATCGTTTGTATAATTTTAGACGTAAAGGTTCTTATTAGAATTTGCGAATTTGTAAGAAGAGAGCAGTATTCAGTTAATAGCAGACTCAAACTCTTTCATAATTTATGTATGATATCATCAAATTTCCTCAAAAATCTTCTTTACGATTTTCATGAAATTTTTTCTGTTGACAGTTTTGATGTCGTAATTTTCTGTGAATTTCTTTCTCTTTTATCGACATTAATACATCTGAATTTTTTATACTTGTTTTGATATACAGTATATGATTCTGCTCGTTTCATATTATTCCGTTCTAATTTTCTGCTTTTGCCATTTCTAAGAAGATCCAATTTTTTGTTAGTATTGTTAGTGATTTTCAGCTTCATTTTTTTGGTTTGTTAATAATTAATGTTCTGATGTTGAATAAATTAACGAATAATTCGTTATTTATAAGATAAATCTTAGTTTTGCAGTTTTTGTTTGTTAAATAATTTTATAATATAAAATATATAATTGTGAAATTGAATTTTGTTTTATATAATTTTATATAATTTTTTATAATTTTTTTTGTTTTAATATTTTCTTCATAATTTTTTTTTTTTTTAATTTTTAACCTTAATTAAAAAATTCTATAGTTAATGCTATCTTTAATATTTTTTTGTAATCTGTATCCGCTATAATATAATTTTCATAAACAGCAGAAGGGTTCATATTGTTGTTCCTTGTGGTACGGAGCTATTGACTGGTGAAACTATGGATTTTACTTCATTTATCACTATTTGTTAAGATCTTCAATTTTCAAAAATTAAAATCCAGCAACCCAGTCTCCCAGTAATACTTATAATATCTCTAAGGTTATAAGCTAACATTCTGTATGGTCACTTTTATTAAAAGTTTTAGCGAAATAGGCCCGTATTATATCTATTATTTTATCTTTGGAACGAGCTAGCTAAAATTCTCTTTCGGTGATCTCATAATTTCGACAAACAACACCTTTCTACTTTTTTACAAGTAATTTATTTTCTTTTTTTTTCCTCCGAGTTGTATAAAGTTTTATCTCTCTTCTTCCGAAACGCTTTATAAGCTGTAAGGTGAGTGCTCCTACTCTGTAGTTTTGGGGACGACTTCATTTCTTGTTTTACGAGTGAAAGCAATGTTTGTATTCTTTAAAGAGTAAGGATTTAGGCCTGTATTCAGTGATGCCCTCTACAAAATGTACAATGGCTTTGCCATACGTTCTTCTAATTTCCTTATAAACTTTGCGTGCATTCCATTTGTTAGATCCTTGGTCTGAATTGTCTCGCATCTTAATGTATTAATTTTGTCTCGTTCCGAGAAATCAATATCGCGGAGCGAGTTTTGGCTCGAATCAATCCTCGGCTTTCGCGTTTCTGTTTCAAAAATGTATTTGCTTTTTCGATCTTGATATCCCGTTTGGAAGGACTAAATATTAAATTAATTGAATTATTCATTAAGCAGTTAAGTTATTTCTCGTACGTGAATTATAATAACATCGATTGTCGTTTTTTAAGGGTCCCAAAATCGTAAAACGTTGAAAGTGTAGAAATATTCGGGATTATTTTGACTATTTTCCCTCGTTTTTTTTTCACGAAGATTTTTTGGAATAGATGTTTGGCGCTTTTCTCGTTTTTACACATTTTTATTTTTCCAAAATGGTTTCTTCACATTTATTTTGTATTTTGGTTTTTCGTTTAATAATCCGTTTTCTTTCACTCAAAATGGTTCTCATCTTTTCTTCTTTTGCACTTTTTCTTTTGTGAAGTTTATTTTTATTATTTTTGTATGTTTTCTAATAATATTCATTATATTTCTCTTTCTAAGCGAAAGGTGTAGTTGTTAGCGCTGACTACGAATCTATCGGCCCCGGGATCGAGACCTGGTGACGGCAGGCGGTGTGCAGCAAAACCTAGCTGTTCATCCTTCCACATAATAAAAAAAGCGGTTGGTAGATAAATGGGTACCCTAGTAGTCTAGTGGTTAAGACGCTGGGCTGCTGCTGCTGCTGCTGGTAGGTCGTGGTTCGGGTTCCGCGTTAAACAGTAGGTCTAAGGTGGAGTGACAAGCTTCACCTTCGTCAGAATGAACAATTCGGGCGGAAGCTAAGCCAAGGTTAACCAAGATTATTATCGAGATACATTCTTTTGACGTTTTACTCGCGGGTAAAAAATTTTATAATTGATTTTTTTTTTTTTTTTTCTTTTTTCATGAGTTTCTCAATCAAATTATCTTTCTCTGAATTATAATTTAATCTTTCATTATGCCTTCCATGTCTTTGGAGCAAATTTTAGGTTCCTTCTTATTTAACCTCATTTCCACTTCTGTTTGACTGTGGTCTACATTTTATGTCCAACTAACATCTAGTACTACCCGTGGTAAGCGTACCACCGATGGTACGTGAAACTCTTATAAGGTGGTACGCAAGAGGGTTATAAATACGCAGCTTGCTAATTCATACTTATTTTCATGATAAAAGTTTTAAATAATATATATTAACCCAGTAGTACCCATTGGTAGAATTTCCTACCGTCGAAATTGTTTGTCATTATTGCATCACTTTTTCTCGTATTCACGTGACGCAATCTTTTAGATTCCCAAATCGATCCATTTTCAACGAATAGAATATGTCCTTTTAAATAAGGGATCGATTTGAGAATCTAAAAGATTGCGTCATATCAATGACTCATACCGAAGATGACGTGAATACAAGAAAAAGTGACGCAATAATGACAAACAATTTTGCCGGTAGGAAATTCTACCAAGGGGCACTAATGGGTTAATTGTAGATGAATAACCGACAACTTTCCCGATAAGGCTAAAAATTCGAGATTGAATATCCTTCATCTTTTCTCGCTTTCTTAATGGGTGGTATTCAGAAAATCATATCGGGAAAAAGTGGTACGTCGACCTAGAAAGGTTGGGAACCCCTGATTTACATTATCATATCCCTGTTATTTGTTATAAAGAGATTCAATACATTCTCCTTTCGTGTTGCTTCTGTAACTTTTTGAGTAAGGCTGTATTTCTCCTAAGTTCAGTAGCAGTTATGCTTAAAAAAAAAAAATATATATATATATATATATACATACAGGTAGCCCATAACTCCCAATCGGTTATAATTAAAGCGAAAATCCATTTAGCTGAGCTCACACTGTCGTAATTGATTACTGGGGAAAGAATATTTGTCGAGATTCTTATATTTTGCACTTTAAATAATAATCAGTAAATATTTCTAAACTTATAAACTTTACTTTGTTTTTTTTTTTGTATTTTCTCTTTAATTATAATCGATTGGGACTTATGGGCCACCCTGTATATATATATATATATATATATATATATATATATATATATATATATCAATATCAAATAATAATAATTATATATACAGTATATACGTATAGAGGTCTTCCGAAGCAAAAGTAGCACAAGCGCCATTTTTTTAATAGTCAGAAAACGCGTTGAAAGTTATGCGACCTTCGGACAGAGATAACGCATTATTTTTCGCGGGACTTTCGACCTTACGAACATTGGCGTTTCTGCAATTCATCCATTATCATATGATAGTATACGGTCTGAAGAACCTCTCAGTGGGTATAACTCATTTTGCCCTGGTTGGCGTTTGTGCTACTTTTGCTTCGGAAGGCCTTATATATATATATATATATATATATACACAAACTCAGAATGGTTCCCTGAGAACATTATATGTTAAACACAGACCGTGCATGGAACAAGGAACTCTTCTGGGAAAATTAAATCCACTATAGTCCGAATAAATAATGGTAAATGACAAATACCATAGTTTTTTTCCCTTTTTCATGATTTTAGCCCGACGTGGGCAACGGGTCTCTCGCAAAGAGATCCCATAAATATAGCTTCCCTCACCAGCTATCTGCAAAGCAGACAGGATCCAGCTTTGGGACGTGGATCTAGGGTTTAAAGCAAACCTAGATCCCTACACTCAGAACCTCTATATAAGTAAAAGACTCGTTGCATTCACGTCGTGTTGAATAAATCAAAGAAAAAGGGGGTAACTATTGTATTTTTAGCCAAAAAAACCAAAACTTAAACCTCAACCGGGACATTGAGCGTCTACTTTTCAAGGCACGAAACACGTCCGTTTAGTATACACAAACTCAGAATGGTTCCCTGAGAACATTATTCGGACTATAGTGGATTTAATTTTCCCAGAAGAGTTCCTTGTTCCATGCACGGTCTGTGTTTAACATATAATGTTCTCAGGGAACCATTCTGAGTTTGTGTATACTAAACGGACGTGTTTTGTGCCTTGAAAAGTGGACGCTCAATGTCCTGGTTGAGGTTTAAGTTTTGGTTTTTTTGGCTAAAAATACAATAGTTACCCCCTTTTTCTTTGATTTATTCAACACGACGTGAATGCAACGAGTCTTTTACTTATATAGAGGTTCTGAGTGTAGGGATCTAGGTTTGCTTTAAACCCTAGATCCACGTCCCAAAGCTGGATCCTGTCTGCTTTGCAGATAGCTGGTGAGGGAAGCTATATTTATGGGATCTCTTTGCGAGAGACCCGTTGCCCACGTCGGGCTAAAATCATGAAAAAGGGAAAAAAACTATGGTATTTGTCATTTACCATTACTTATTCGGACTATAGTGGATTTAATTTTCCCAGAAGAGTTCCTTGTTCCATGCACGGTCTGTGTTTAACATATATATATATATATATATATATATATATATATATATATATATATATATATAAGCTCTATCCTTACGTCTCTTTCATGTGATGAAAGGAAAGTTGAAGTCTCCACATATTAAAATATTTGATATTTTGAATTGGAGTCATCGATAATTTTAACATTTTAATATATTTATAATTTTATTTGCACCAAATTTAGTCATTTTCCGTTGCGTTTGGAAGCCTATAAATATTTACGAGAAAAAATTATTTTTTTTTATTTCTTGTCCTTGGAGTATGTTAGCTTTGCTATTTGATTTGTTTACCATACTTCCTTCACCCGTGCAGATATTTTAAGGTACTCCTCTCCTAGCTCATCTCTCCGTTTTAATTATATTATTTTATATTGTTTCTATTTTGGAATCCCCAGTGCAAATTTCACATCTAATTTCTCATTTATGCAGACTTGTCTTTGGTAAATAAAATAGTTCTACATTTGCATCATTCGTTTTAGCGTTGAAGGAATTTGAATTTGTGATATGGGGTATATAATCCCTTTTAGATTCGCGTAGAAGCTAATTGAAAAGGATCAGTAATTTAATTGACTCGCTCTCTGAAAAAAAATAGAGATGAGCGTGTTGAACAGCTGGAGACACGCCTCTGGATCAGTGCTCCCTCATCTAAGAATTCCAGTGCGAAAGATGGCAATATCAGTAATTTTAAAATGGTTAGTCTCTCGGCACGATGACCTTTCGCATTAATGGAAGATTGGTAGGGGCATGAAATGATAACATTTTGTACAGTAAAAACAAAATATTAATCCTTTATAAAATGATTAAGTAGTTTAATGTTTCATGTTATTCTTTATTTATCCATTGTCCTCTAATACGTAGCTGAGTACGCGGGATAAGTGTACGCATGGTGTGAATGAACTCTGATGTTATTTTTTATACTTTTTTCCTACTTTCCTATAAATTATCTTTCACGACCATTTTCTGTCAACAGTGGCTGGTGTGGAGGAGGGAGAGTTGTGTAGGTTGAATACTTTACGACTATTCCTATTTCCCTGTGTGAAAGCTTTAGAGGTCTATAAGTGTAAACATAACATTAATTTCCAGTATTCTTTATTTTTATGTACTTCTTTCTTGGCTAGCCTAGAGTGGATCTTAAGGGTTTTTGTTCCTCTCTCTCTCTCTCTCTCTCTCTCTCTCTCTCTCTCTCTCTCTCTCTCTCTCTCAAGCAGGGACACGCCAAGTTTATACATTTTTTATGTCAGAGAAAAGTTACACATATGCGAGTAATATAAGTGAAAATATTTACATTTTTTTACCATGTCAACAAGTTTCTTTCTCCTTCATGTTGAAACATGTCTTTCGGTGGTAATACATAAACATGGAACCCAATTTGCATACCCTTTTTTTTTTATATTTTTATATATATAATATTTGCATATCACTCGTTTATCACTTCCCCTCTTTTCCTCTTTTGCTCCGTCATCTGTTTGTCTTAGGCATTTTTTTTTCTTTCTTATAGCTGACCCCTGAAGTATCTCTTCTCCGCTCAGAGGTATCTTTTTTTTCCTTGTTCATACGAACATATGAACATCTTTTCAATAATTGAATAAAAGGAAGACGTTTTATTGGAGAATTACTAATTAATATTCACAGTACAAATTTTGATACTTCACTTACCATCTTAGACTATACAATGAAAGTTTTAAAATAATTCAAGTCCTTAAATACTGGGAGGGTTGGTGCTCATGTAATCGGGGCGTGGCTTGTTATGACTTTCCTAATCAATGGATTAAATATATTCTTTTGTTAGGTTAAAGTTTGGAAGAGTTTCAGTTAAAATCAGGGTTGGCAAAAACCCAGCACAAACCAAAAAACCCAACTACCCAGCAAAAAAACAGTTGGTTTTTTGCTGGGTTTTTGCCAACCCTGGTTAAAACAGACTCAACTATTTATCTTTTTAATGTATCATAATTATTTGAATTAAAAACCTATTTCGCTTTCACTCGAGTTAATTGTGTGAAATGTAATTATTTATCTTGGACGTGTTTAAAAACTGCTTCGGATTCTTTAACAAACCTGTTATCGTTCTTATGCTCCTTCAATCGCTTTTTCAAATTTCTTCCTGTTTATCCAATATAGTTTTTATGACAGTTATTGCAAGGGATTTTGTATACCCCTCCGGATTTATTTTTTGTTTTTGTTTGGCTGCTAACCGTCTCTGGAGAACTAAAGGCTATTTTATAATTTGTATTTCAGAGAAATTCTTTAACATTGTCTTTAGTGTTTATTATATGGTAGAACAGTGTATTTGCTGTTATTATCATTCCTATTTCTTTCATTACTATTGCTAGTATTATTATTGTGTTTACAATAAGTTATTATTTGTATTTTCATTACATTCGAAACATTTTTTCTTATTGTATAACAGGCGTAATTAATAATAATATATATAATATATATATAGGCTGCTTTAAACCCTAGATCCTGTCCCAAAGCTGGATCTTATCTGCTTGGCAGATAGCTGGTGAGGGAGGCTATGTCGGGCTAAAATCATGAAAAGGAAAAAACTATACTGTTTGTCAATTACCATTACTTATTCGGACTATAGTGGATTTAATTTTCCCAGAAGAGTTCCTTGTTCTATGCACGGGCTGTGTGTAACATATATATATATATATATATATATATTAGCGTAGCCACGGGGGGGTTAGAACCCCCAAGGACTGTAGGAATATAACAAAATAATAGCCAACATTTATTCACGGTACATTATGATGATAAACCATTACTGTTAAAATGAAGTTTGAATTACTTAATAGAAACGAGATAAATTCAGAGGTGCAAATAGTTCGTGTGCACGTGTTTTGAGCTTCATATTTACAGGGTTAACTTTGAAGACGCTAGTTTGTATACCGCGTACAAGTACAGAGTATAGCAGAAACTACTTAGTTAATGTTGGAAACATTGTGTTAGCCCACAATAAATGCATTTCAAAATGACAGGAATTAAAACCGCGATTAATACACAACAAAGTATTATTTGTTCAACATAAACAGGTTTAATCTTTTTTTTTTTTTTTTTTAATCCAAATGCTGATTTAAAAGGAGTGTATTCATCACCGTAGTGTAGATATATAATTGAAAATTTGTTGAGTAATATTTCGTGTGTAACCCCTGCCCATTAGAAATTTCTGGCTACGCCGTTTTATATATATATATGTGTGTGTGTGTGTGTGTGTGTGTGTGTGTGTGTGTGTATATATATATACGCAGGGTGTCCCATAAGTCTGGAACCATAGGGTAAAATAAGTAATTCATGTTTTTCCGTTTATGCAAGCGCCCATGATGTCTTTGAGTAAGGAAGAACGCATCCAGGTAATTCTGCTCGTAGGAAATCGGAATTAGAGGGAGGTCGCTGAGGAATTTAACAGATTGGATCCGGACCACGCGCCGATAACGCACAGCTCTGTCGGCAAACTTGTAGCAAAGTTCAGGGAAACGGGATCCATAGGAGATAAACCACGCAGTGGACCTCCGAGGACATCCACCGACGATGACACAGCCACTACCATCCTCGCTCATTTCACAAAGTCCCCAAAAGTCTCTTCGGCGTTTTTATTGCCGTTTTTATCATTTTTCCCTATGGTTCCAGACTTACGGGACACCCTGTGTGTGTACAGTATATATATATATATATATATATATAGTACAGGGTGTTTTAGAACATGTGGGACGCACTTTCAGAATGGATTCATGACCTGAAAACAATTAAAAAAGTGCATATAAACATATGACCGAAATCGCTTTGTTTCCGAGTTACAGCCCGTTTTGTGTTCCAGCAATTCTTTACGCAAACTGTTTACAAACACTGCTTGCCGACAATGTTTGTGTGTGTGTGTGTGTGTGTGTGTGTGAGACTTATTTCATGTATGGCCTTGCCGATTGTAATGTTTGTACACTCTGACATGTTTCATATCGTTGAGTGTAGAGCCATCACTCAGTCAGAGGTGCATCGCGGTGTTTCACTGTTCGTATTGGTAACTTCTTACCGTGAATAAGTGCAATCCAGTGAAAAAAACTTAAAAGTTTTTGTTATTCAGTGATAGTGTGCATTTGAAGTGAGAATGGAGGATTATTCAAACAGAGAAATGGCAGATATGCATCTCACGTATGGACTTGCCGAGTGTAATGCGGCTGCAGCAAGGACGTCTGTATGCGGAAAGATTTCCGAATCACCGTCTGCCAGATAAGTAGACCTTTCAGAGAATAGACGAGCGTCTTGGTGATACAGGATCATTCAACAAGCGAGTTTCAGATGGTGGTAGACCAATCAGCGACAGAACTGTTGAGTTCGAGGAGCGGGACGTGAATCGCGTGGAGGAACATCCTGGTGTCAGCACCCGAAGGATAGCAGCAGCACAGGGTGTAAGATACACAACTGTGTGGAGAATTTTACGGGAACAGCAGCTTTACCCACATCACATTCAGAGAGTACAAGGCCTTACTGAAGCTGATTTCCCCCCACGAGAGGCTGTTTATACTTTGTTCCTTCAACAGTGTGCTCACGATCCTCTTTTCCTCTCCTCCTCAATTTTCACAACACTCATCACTGGGCCGAAGAGAATCCACATGCCATCATCCAGTCAAGGCACCAACAACAATTTAGTATCAATGTATGGGCAGGACTTATTGCCGACAACTTAATTGGTCCTTTTGTTTTGCCTGGAAGATTAACAGGAGAATCCTATTCCAATTTTTTAAGGAATGATTTAACCGATTTACTAGATGAAGTTGTTCTTGGTGTCCGACGTCGTATATGGCTTATGCATGATGGCGCTCCGCCTCATTTCAATCGAGTAGCCAGAGACTATTTAGATGACCATTTCCCTGATAAATAGATAGGCCGTGGAGGACCCATTGCGTGGCTTGCTCGCTCCCCGGACCTGAATCCACTCGATTTTTACCTGTGGGGTCATCTGAAATCCATCGTTTACGTGACACCCATTGACAACGTTGAAATGCTTCCCCAACGTGTAGAACAAGGATGCCAGAGAATCTGAGCAATACCTGGAATGTTTGAACGCGTCAGGCAGTCTATGACGAGGCGTGTTCAGGCGTGTATTGAAGCGCAAGGCTGTCATTTTGAGTACTTCCTGTAAAGGTAAGGTGGATACTTGCTGGAACACAAAACCGGCTGTAACTCAGAAACAAAGCGATTTCGGGCATATGTTTATATAAACTTTTATCATTGTTTTCAGATCCTGAATCCATCCTGAAAGTGTGTCCCACATGTTATGAAACACCCTCTATATTATATATATATACGTATAAAATGTGTGTGTGTGTGTGTATATATATTACAGTCAAAGTATGTAACCAGCCATTTCACGTAATGGCTGAAACTTTGTTATTTCGCGAAATGACTAAAATCTTCAGCCATTACGCGAAATGGCTGAAATTCTACCTTGGTCATTTCGTACAAGATCATTTGCCCGGTTAGGTCAACTGTTATGCCCTTGACAATTGGTTAGGTTAAGTTGTGTTATTTTCGTTAGTTTTAACGAAAATAACACGACTTAACCTAACCAATTGTCAAGGGCATACAGTTAACCTAACCGGGCCTTCAATGTCGGACATCAGAATATCATTGAAGGCCCGGTCAGTATTTGAAAACCTCTATATTGAAAATTCAAATTGAAATGTGTTCAAATGCGTATTTGAAGAGTGTTTCTCACTTATTTGAACAGACGTGTGGATGTATGTATGTTTTAGCAGATTTAGTTAGTTAAATAAAGGTTTCCAATTTTATTGTCATGTTTGTTATTTCTATGAATTCATGACAAAAAGTCATTTTAGCCATTTCACGAAATGACCAAGGTGGAATTTCAGCCATTTCATTTCGCGTAATGGCTGAAGATTTTAGTCATTTCGCGAAATGACCAAGTGAAACAGCCATTTCGCGAAATTACTAAAAGTTTTAGCCATTACGCGAAATGGCTGGTTACACACTTTGACTGTAACATATATATATATATATATACTTATTTGTTGAAGTTGAAAGATAAAATTAATAACTTCCTTCGTAAACTTAAGTCTTGCAATTTATTAAATGATTACTACAATGACCTTTGTGTCTGAGGCTCTAATCCAGGTATCCTTTACGGATTGCCTAAAACCCTAAAAATAATTTACCAATTCGTTCACTTCTATTTGCACTAAATACACTTTATCATCGCCCTACGAAATATTTGGTTCTCATTCTGGATTTCACTAAAAATGAGAACACACTAAAAGGCTCTTCCTTGGCCTTTGCCGAGGTAATTAAATCTTTGCCTAATCTGAGGCAATACTTACTTACCACAATTACTATATAACAAGTTTTGATGTTGAATCAATGTTTACCAATTATTATACGACAGGTTTTGATGTTGAATCAATGTTTACCAATTATTATACGACAGGTTTTGATGTTGAATCAATGTTTACCAGTTGTTATATGACAGGTTTTGACGTTGAATCAATGTTAGTAGTATAGCCGCAAAAAGGGGAGAGTGCAGGAATGTTGCAGGTTATTATGTAATGTTGCAAAGGGGGGTGGGGGTTGTTGCAAAGGGGGGAAGGGGGGTTGTTGCAAAGGGGGAAGGGGGTTGTTGCAAAGGGGGGATGTTGCAAAGTGGGGGGGAACTTGGAGGCGGCGTTATCCCCCAAGAGAAAGGAGGAGGAGAGAAAGGAGGAGAGGTGTTCACCTGGCAGGAGCCAAGTGCACATTAAGACTTCCAGCCGGGCTGGCGTTGTTTTATAGGATCCTAATCAGCCAGAATCAGCCAGAATCAGCCAGTTGGCTGAGCCAAGGGGGGAGAGACGCCTGAAGGAGAGAGAGAGACAGCTGAAGGAGAGCGAGCTGAAGAAGAGAGAGATGCCTGTAGGAGGGAGAGACGCCTGAAGAAGAGAGAAGACGCCTGTAGGAGGGAGAGACGCCTGAAGGAGAGAGGATAGGTGCACATGCAGGAGTACACATGCTGGAGGTACACACATACGTATACATGCTAGAGGTACACACATACGCACACATGCTGGATGTACACATGCAGTACACATGCTGGAGGCAAACATGCAGAGAGAGAGATAGAGAGAGACATCTGAAGGAGGAAGATACATGCAGGAGAGAGAGAGAGAGCTGAAGGAGGGAGAGAGACACCTGAAGGACAGAGTGGAGTTCTCCCCCAATTTATTTTCGTTTCCCTAACCTAAGAGGCCACTAAGGGGTTTACCAAAGGGCCAGAAATAGAAGGAGCAGAGCTCCTTACTCGGCCGGAGCCGAGGGGGGAATGGTTCTTCACCAGCTTCGCGATCTTTTATAATCCTCTATTCTGGCTGAGTTGCCAGATAGCGCAAGGTATTCCAGATAGCGCCATGTGTCCCATTAATCGTGTAACACATATATAACGGCTGTTATTCCAAATGTACTTTTATATATAATAAACTAATGAATCATATAAAATACCACAATATATATTTATATGGTTATACAAGATTCAACCGTATAAAATAACACAAGCGCCTCTTTCATTACGCTTTAATAGAATTAACAAAGTTACCCTATTTCGTTAGACAGAAAACGAATTTTTATAAGGGTTACCCAACTAATTATCCACCATTCAATAAATAATAGCAAACGTGAATAAAGAGTTCCAATTCAATGGGTAACTATATCGACATAAGCTTATTATTGTAACGTTTGCTCCCAATATAAATTTTCCTAAATAACAGTAAAACCAATTAATTTAATTATGAAACTTCATTTAAATACAGCTTCATTAAACTTGAAGATGAACGAAACAAATAACAGTTATCCATAATTCAGCCCTCACGAATAACGAAACGAAATGATCATTTACGATACAATTCGAAATACGATAATTTACGATACAATTCCACCAAACGAGATGAAAACTTATGAAACATATAGCCTCATTCCCTGCGAAGAAAAATGAAAAAACGAAATTAAAAGAAACGAAGAAAGTTGGATTTCCCCAAGACACAGTCCACTATAGCGAGGTTGGTTTCGGAGAAAATCTGCTTGCGAGAGACCTTTCTTAAAGACAGCTCGATAAGTACTCAATGTTCCAAATATTAATATTGCCATTATAATTACTTCTACAATGAATCCAATTAAATTCTGCTTATTAAATAACTTTTTTAGACACTTGATTTTTATTATAAATATTTAAGTCACGAATAACAGTGGGAAAAACGTCCGGAAAAGAAAATTATGAAACATCTCCTTCCAGACCACTCTTGATATATATATATATATATATATATATATATATATATATATATATATATATATATATAATAAACAACTCATGCACACACACACACACACACACACACGCACACACACACACACACATACGATGAAAGGCAGAAGCTAAATCAGTTCGAATCGTGTCTCTAGGGACACGATTCGAACGAAAAAGGTCTCTAGGGACCTTTTTCGGGCCGAGGGATTATCCTTCTACAAGCTATTCGAGCAGAAATCACCACTGACTTCAGATATTAATTTTATCATTCTTATTACTTCTACAATGAAAATATTTACGCGTAAATATTTTCATTGTAGAAGTAATAAGAATGATATATATATATATATATATATATTGGGGGGGGAGATCTCTCACCCGTTCTTCGGCCCGACCCCGTTTCATTGTAGAAATAATAATAATAATATATATATATATATATATATATATACCCTTTGGATAACCTTTGGTTAGCTTCCGCCCGAATTGTTCATTCTGACGAAGGTCAAGGGAAAAACGTACACACAATATATATATATATATATATATATATATATATATATATATATATATATATATATATATATGCTACACACAGACCGTGCATGGAACAAGGAACTCTTCTGGGATAATTAAATCCACTATAGTCCGAGTAAGTAATGACAAATACCGCCTCGGTGGTGTAGTGGTTAGCGTCGCGGACTACGAATCCATCGGCCCAGGGTTCGAGACCCGACGGCAGCCGGCGCGCAGCAAAGCCCAGCTGTTCATCCTTCCACACAATAAAGAAAGTGGTTGGTAGATAAATGGGCACCCTAGGAGGCCTAGTGGTCAAGACGCTGGGCTACTGATGGGTCGTGGTTCGGAATCCACGTTAAACTGTAGGTCTAAGGTGGAGTGAAAAGCTTGACCTTCGTCAGAATGAACAATTCGGGCGGAAGCTAACCAAAGGTTAGCCCGACGCGGGCAACGGGTCACTCGCAAAGAGAATTTAATCATTGGTAAACTTCCTTCCAGACCACTCTTTCTATATATATATATATATATATAGAAAGAGAGCGAGAGTTTTGTTCAATAAATAATAATTGAAAAAAACATCATAATGCACGATTTTCTATGTAGCAATACTAATTAACTCTTTCTCGCCTACGGCGTTACAAGAACGTGCACTCGCTCGTAAATTAGACCTCCAGTTTAACATGGGTTCAGAAATACATCTCGTCGATGGGGTTCGTTGCTTACTCTACCACATGGACTTTTATATGTAAGAGACCTAACCTAACCTACGAAATACATCTCGTCAGGGCCGATCCTAGAGTCATATATAGCAATGGAAATGAGCGCGATGTGTCGTTAAATACGTGATTTAAAATAACAGGACCATTTTACCCGAGGCAGTAGTATATCCGAAAAACATCGTAATGCACGATTTTTTCTATGTAGCAATAATAATTAACTCTTTCAAATACGTGATTTAAAATAACAGGACCATTTGACCCGAGGCAGTAGTATATCCGAAAAACATCGTAATGCACGATTTTTTCTATGTAGCAATAATAATTAACTTTCAAATACGTGATTTAAAATAACAGGACCATTTTATCCGAGGCAGTAGTATACCCGAAAAACATCGTAATGCACGATTTTTTCTATGTAGCAATAATAATTAACTTTCAAATACGTGATTTAAAATAACAGGACCATTTGACCCGAGGCAGTAGTATACCCGAAAAACATCGTAATGCACGATTTTTTCTATGTAGCAATAATGATTAACTCTTTCAAATACGTGATTTAAAATAACAGGATCATTTAACCCGAGGCAGTAGTATGCCCGAAAAACATCGTATAACCTAACTATAATTTACAACTATAGTTTACCTTGACTTTCATATGCTTCTATCCTGTTTTATTAATAAAGATTTTTAACTTTTAATAACGTATGAATAAAGATTTTTAACATTTAATTTTATTTTAGTATTTATTCATGCCACGCCGCCTTAGACCACAGCTTAACGTTGAAACCGAATGTTCTTTTTAAAATATAATTAGGATATAATTTCTTTATTATAAAATAAGTTAACAATTATGTTAACAAACAATACTAATAATTTGTAAGTAAAAAATATAATATAAGGGACTACCATAGAAATGTAAGTGCCTATAATTCGATTTTATATATATGTTACTCGTCCGGTCTCGTTATAGCGGATTGGTACACGTCATAGCTCCACCCAGCTACATCGGCAGCCAATCACGATGGACATCTGGTCTTTTGGGCGGAGCTTGGCGAATGTGCATATAAAAGGGGATATTTTCAGTTGGGAGTAACAGTAGCTATTTTCGCATCAGTGAATAATCATTCCTCAACCATGGACCTGTACGTCTCCCCAGACTTGTATGAAGAACGTGATACTGCAGCATTAACCACAATTAGTCTTTTCAATGCGGCTGATTGTGGCGAACTATTTTCGACGCAAACCGTAGAAGATATTTGCAGTGACGCTCCTTACAATCCGACGCAAGGGACTACCATAGAAATGTAAGTGTCCATAATTAGAATTTTATATATATATGGACAGTTGTAGTATCTCGTCAAATAGATACTAGTCAAAAATGTCAATCAATGTTATTTCCCATCATGCTAAAATCGAAATTGGTAATCGAACCAAAGATATCTTCACATAATGGGGATCTGTCTGTCTGTATACTCTGTATATTTTCATTATTCCTTTAAGGTCCGATGAGGATTTGACACGTGTTATACAATCTTTTGAAGGGAATATGGATGATATACTGATCAGTCAGCAGTGTCACACATCCTCCACCATGGACCTGTACGTCTCCCCAGACTTGTATGAAGAACGTGATACTGCAGCATTAACCACAATTAGTCTTTTCAATGCGGCTGATTGTGGCGAACTATTTTCGACGCAAACCGTAGAAGATATTGCAGTGACGCTCCTTACAATCGACGCAAGGGACTACCATAGAAATGTAAGTGTCCATAATTCGATTTTATATATATACGAGAGTTGTAGTATTTCGTCAAATAGACACTAGTCAAAAATGTCAATCAATGTTATTTCCCCATTATGCTAAAATCGAAATTTTTATGGCGTTCACTCCTCGAACCAAAGATATCTTCACATAATGGGGATCTGTCTGTCTGTATACTCTGTATATGTTTTCATTATTCCTTTAAGGTCCGATGAGGATTTGACACGAGTTATACAATCTTTTGAAGGGAATACGGATGATATACTAATCAGTCAACAATGTCAAATAATGTAAGTGTTTTTCGATCTTTTTGGGATAAGAAGACAATATATTTTCATAAATTTATTAAATGAAAGAAATCAGTACAATAAACGAATATACAAATATACGAACAAAAACATTATAATATACAACGAGTACGTACAATTGGAAAACGGTTTTTTATCTGTCTGCATACCATTTCATCGTTTCGGTGAGTGTGACACGGGTCAAATAAATTTAAAAAATTTATAAATTCTTTATCATTTGACATATGCATGAGAAATGAGACACAGTACATTCCGCAAACATTAGTAAAATATCCCTGCATACGAAATGGGTTCCATACAACTTCGGGAATATGTAACTGAGCGAGAAATTTTACAATAATAGGGTCACTCCAGGGTTGAGTACCGAGTGAATCAAAATAGTACAGGCGCTGTCTATTTTTAAAATAGACCGCGATCCAGTGAATCCCTTCATTACCGATGATGTCTGTGTTCACAATAAGACTACCGCATTCTCGCGTACTTGGCAAACTCAATGTTTCATTCTTCGCAAACACGCCGATAAATTTGGAACGTGTGACTCGCTCCATTACTTTCTGAAGTGTATTAGCATCCATTTTAAAAGTCAGTGATAACGCTTCTAAATCTATCTACTTCTATTAGGGCTTGCGATTCGAGATATACTAGTACACTAATAGGAGCGTCTATAGGCTTGGCGAATTCCAGCCGCACTGAGATGTTACCGCTCTGCTGTGGTGTTAAATGGGTATTTACGCTAGCAGATAAGTCAGGTGTAATGTCAAACGGATAAAGGTTAAATTGATCAATGAATTCTTCCTGCGTTACCCCATTACCAAGCTCATCACAATCATATTCTGAAAAGCACGGCCTATAAACTCCTTCCCCATATCCGTACAAAAATAGCCAGGAACCCTGTTTTCTTTTAACATTAGCGTTTTGGTGGCTTTAGCAACTGTTTCAGGTGATTTATTTTTCAGAGGAACTAGCCACAGATATCTAGAGAATACGTCTATTATGAATAGAATGTAGCGGTAACCATCGTTATACACAGAATATCTTTGCTTGTCTGTTAAATCTGCTTGCCAAATAGAATCAATCGAGGAAGCCGTTGTCTTGGCTGTTTTAAACCTTTTTCTCACAGGCTTATGAAGCGTATAAGCGTCCTGCTCCCTCAAAAATCTTTCAACATCTTTTTTTCCTACTCCGTAAACACTTCTGTACAGTCTATCTACGCCACCGTAAGAGGATGGGGTAGAAATGTCATAATAACGTTTAGTTAATACGTTAGCCATTTGCGTATTTTAGAGGCACGTGGGTAGGGTTGGTTTAACCTCTTCTTGCTCCTCTTCAAAGGTGTTACCGCAGGGGGTGACGGCGTCTTCAATTGTGCCACAGACGTTGCGTGTTCCAAGTCTTTTAACCTGTTCAGATTTCCTATCAACGTTTTAGGGACATTTATTTGTTGTAGTCTTGCTTTAATATGCTTCCATCCTGATGGTGATGGCCTATCCCACTTTCTCACCAGATCATGGACAATGTCTACGATATTCGATCCCTGTACCTTTGATCCTTCCACAATGATCTCCCCTGTATCGGTCCATTGTATGGCGGGATCCTCATTCAATAGATTATAAAGACAAGCCTTTACTCCTCAATGTAAGTGGGAGGGTATTTTTTAATACATGTTCGATATGTTGTGTGGCTAATCTTTTTGGTTGATCAGCTGTATCGTCGGGTACAGGTCCTATGTCGCCATCGTCCCCCGTGCTGTGCCTAATAACCACAGGAATCTCCGTAGGGCTCTTATAATTTTCGTACTCGTGAAGAAATTTCTGCAGAGCTTCTTGGTATAAGATTCTTTTCTCATCAGGTGTTTCTTCACTGTTTAATAGGGCTAACAATTCGCTTTCCATTCTTTTAAGTCTGCTTTTACGGGGATCTAGATCCGTGTCTCTTTGCAGTGAAGCGTACACCTCGTGGGGAATCACTACCACTTTCTTCATTATATTAATCTAGTCAGTAAAGGGCCCAAAACTGAAAATAAGATGGGGAGAAATGACCCTCCTGTTTGCACAATAACTCGTTTTTTCTTCGCTACAGTTTCACTTTTACGAGCGAGTGTACGTATTATGTTCTTGTAGCGGCGTAGGCGAGCCTTCTGATGGGTTTTCATTGATACATTGCAATTTATAACGTTAAGACAGATTTCACAGATGCATTTTAAAAAGTCGGCGTCGATATTTTTAATAAACATCTGCTGCATTGCCCGGGGCAGTCGATGATAGATTTTTATTAATTCATGGTATTTCTTTAGTCTCTTTGTCATTCTGGAATATACACCGTTTCAGGCTCGTTTGGAAATATATTCGTTCGCAGAAGCACTCTAAACGTGTTTCGCGGATGAAGGTCGCAAAGCAAATATCCGTAACGCGTGCTTGTAGCTTCTTTATAAACTTCCAAAAACTCCTTACGCTGATTCGGGAACATTTGATTGGCTAATACCCCAATTTGTGATACATCTCTACGTTGCGCGAATAAGACTAGATATTGCGTATTTAACGACACATCGCGCATGTATCTATTTTTGAAAAATAGATTCTGATTGATGAAGAACACGCTTATGTTAAGATGGTGGGAGTATACTGTAAATGTCTCGGCAAACGTTTTATCCATCTCCAACATGAGATCGTCAATTACAATGATTGTATGTTCAGTTCCCTTTAGCGAATTAACGTCATATACACCTTTGTGGAACAAAATATCATCTTGGTACTCGTTGAACACTGATTGATACGTCGAATAGCACCATATAACTTTATGCACAAATTTCGAGAACATCTCGCCCTTTTCTTTAATGATTTTAAGCATAAACACAGTTTTACCACATCCTGTAGGTCCAGATATAATACATGTGGATGGGCTCGTGAATCTGAATTTTTCTACAGAGTCCATTTCTAACACGTCACACTCCTAAGTGGGTCATTTACAAAATATTACAAATTTTGAGTGCTGATCCTTATATTTCTTCTCCCACAGAACCGACGATGAGGTAGAGCAACCTATCATTACGGATGACGATGACAGTATAGTTGTGATCTCCTCCCCTGAACCCTCACCAGCGATACAGATTGCACGTCCAAAGCGGAGGTATGAGAACCCCACATCAGGTATAAAGCGACCGAAATACGCACCTGTTGCAGCAGACCCCCAACCCTCAACCTCTTACGCAACAACCTCCCCAGCAGCACCTAATATACCCCCTTATTCCGCCCCCCGTTCTGTTAAGTCTACAATAATAGAGCCCCAACCCTCCTACGCAACAGCGCCCCCATCAGCAGCGCCTAATATATACACTAATTCCGCCCCCCGTTCTGTTGAGGATGTTATTACGTTCGAGTTAGTGCGATCCGCAGCCCCCCCCCCGCCTTGACTAGAAATCGGTATAGAGTCAGGGTCGACCCTAGAGTCATGTATAGCAATGGAATTGAGCGCGGGATACGCAGGGTAGTACAGCATATTATAGAGTTTGCTCTTCAGAATCGCGACGAGCGTGAGGTCAGGACGAGTCTGTCCTTTGGGTTCGGGTCAGATGACGGTGATGTAGACGATTATTGGGTGATAGTACCGTTTAGACGTTTGGCTGCTGAAGATGTAGAATATATATTAGGGCGTATAATGCAAGCCGTCCAAAGTAGTATAGCCTTCAATATGGACAACTTCACGGTAAATATTGACCGTGTATTCCGTGTTGCGGGTCATAGTGCCATACCGTACACTCTTAACTTCAATTCTCCAACTATTTACCGAAGGCATATAAACGTCGATCGTGGTTGCGGCTTTATAGCAGTACTCTTAGCACGTATGTTTACTGTACAAAATACACGGACTCAAAAAATTTGGCTGCCTACGATCGTTGAGCGTGCCCGTAAACTAGCTGTAGACTGTGAACTTGAATTTGACTGTAATATGGGTCCTGAAGAGCTGAGAAAGGTAGAACAGGAAATGAATGTGCGCATAGTTATATTTGGTTTGGATGATCGCCGCCGGACTGTGTATGTTTTTAAAAGCTGTGTGAGAGATCGTACAAGGCCCCTACTTATTTTAGGATTGTCAGGAACAACGTATCTCCCCATCCGTAATATAAGGGGGCTTTACGCGAGTTATGACAAAAGTCGAAAATATGGGAGACATCATGATTTGTGTAAGGGGTGCCTCGAGTTTGCGGATGATATAGTGAGACATTGTAAAGAATGTCACATGGTATGTGAG
Source organism: Bathynomus jamesi (assembly GCA_023014485.1). Taxonomy (NCBI): domain Eukaryota; kingdom Metazoa; phylum Arthropoda; class Malacostraca; order Isopoda; family Cirolanidae; genus Bathynomus; species Bathynomus jamesi. Next base: position 170,321 of record JAJOZX010008707.1, read on the forward strand.
CAGTGTAAAAGCACCAAATGTGAAAGCCGTGTAGTTGAGAAGAGAGACTGTGATGTGTGTAGACGCACATTTTTCAATAATAGCTGCTTTGATCTCCATAAATCAATTGGTACGTGCAGGAAAATGAGAATCTGTGAATGTGGTATGTTTCACACAATGGATAATTGGGGAAAATTTAAGCACAAGTGCGACGTAATTCACTGTCCTACATTCCCAGGAGGAATATAAGGCGGATGGAGTAAAGCATGTGTGTTATGAAAGATGCTAAGCCTAAAAATAACCCTTGTATAACTGTGTACTACGATATAGAAACATATACGAACGCTGAAACCAAAGAGGTAATTCCACATTTACTTGTGAGCCAGACCATCTGTGATGAGTGTATGGGTATCGAATGTAACGAGTGCCCCAAATGCGGTAAACGGACAAACGTTTTTAAAACGAATGTCGGCGATAGTCCTGTGAAACTATTTGTGTCCTATATTGTCAAGTTAGCCGACAAGTTCAAAAAAATGACTGTGTATATTCTCGCCCATAACGGGGCAAAGTTTGACACGCAGTTCCTTTATAAGGAGTTGCTTGAACACGAATCCTCTGAGATATTTACAGGTGATCCATTGAAAAGAGGCAACAAATTAATACAGATGCAGATAAGAGGCAATGTACAATTTAAAGCTACTTTATTATTCACACCTTGTAAATTAGCAAAGCTACCCAAGGTGATGGGAGTAGCAGCTGAAGTTTCCAAAGGATACTTCCCATACACTTTCCTCACCAGCGAGACTTTAAACTACGTAGGCCCACCACCCCCCAAACATTATTTTGACTGCATGGATGAACGTGAAGACTTTGATCGATACTACGACAGTTTTAATGAAAGCAACCCTTATAATATAGCTGATGAATGTGAGCGTTATTGCGTGAATGATGTGCGCGTGCTTAGAGTATGTTTCCAGGCCTTTAGAAGTATGTACAGTGCTTACAATAAGTCTCGCGCCTCTGTCTCGTCCCAAGCTAGTCTGTTAGGTATAAAATGGGCGGTCCTTATGGCAGCGGAGGTGTGTTCGGATTGGTGCACATAATTGCTTTAACCCCATCAATGACGTCCATTATTACGTCACTTCTGCTACATTTTAGCGTTTAAAATACAAATGATTAAGAAGCAGAATGACCAAGTTTCCGGATGTTGGGATGGTTATGGAGCAATCCTAGTCATCATAATACTAGCTGGGCATTACATTATACCGTCTCAATATATACTGTAGACTATAGAGAACGATTAATTCGGCAAATATCCCAAATCATGGCATGATACCTAAGTTATTTTGACGCAGGTCTAAATTATTTGCTCAAATGCAATGATTGATATTAAGTAATTGTTGGAATTGTTGTCAATATTGTTGTTTGTGATACATATCCTACGTGAAGAATCTAATGATCAAATTCCTCAGTGAACCTCTCACGCGCTCGCATTTCGAGGAAGTCACGGTCATCTCACTAATAGATAGTTTATCCATTGTTTTAAGTGGTAACCTATTCCATCTTATGAAAGTCACAAGTCTAAAGCAAGACTGGTGGGCCGTGAATCAGAGAAATTTGCATTTGATTTGTTCATCGTAATTATTACGTAATATAGTATACTGTATATAATTATTAGTATATAAGAGTTTATTGGTAGCATATCATATGACAATTCCCATAAACATGTGATGGCCTCGATGTTGCCAGTTTTTATTTTTTCCTGAAACTATTACCTTCTCATAGTTTGTTTCAACAATGCATATATTATCATTTCCACGAGCGTAGACATTGCAAGAAAAGATTCTAACTAAGGATAAGTAAAGTTCTTTCATGGTCACAATATACTTTTATAGATGTCAAACATAAAAATATAATAAAATTCCATATTAACTATATATATTCGATACACATTTACGTCATGGCTTTAACATCAGTATTTCGTATAGCTTCCTCCGGCATCAATAATTTCTTGCAATCGTGGCGGCATAGAAGAGGCCAGATTGTAGGGAATGTTTGGTGTTCGACGTAAGCTCTCCCAACTATTCCTCGTGTGAGCTAAAAGTGCTTCAAATGTTCTTTCATTGCGTTGCTCCCATTCGTTAATCATTATTGCCCAAAGGTTTTCAATCGGATTCATATCAGGAGAACGTGGTGGCAGAATTAGATTAATAATCTCTGGTTCCCTTTCCTCCTCCCTTCGTAATTCCCCACCCAACCTCGTTTCCTTCGACATAGCAACGCTTACCTCCATCCTCATTCCACTTCCTTCATTAAACCTATTATCGCTTTTACTGTCCCTTCCTTCCATCCTTCAATGCCAGCGTTCTTAAACCTAGCACATAAATTATATAATATGGAATCTAACACCTTAGATCTCTACGCATTCATGTTACTTGAAGACGCCTGTGTCTTAGGGGAATCTAAGTGTTGAGAGTGGGCTTCAGGCTTAGTCTATAGATTACTACAGATGACCTTGAACGCTCCAACTATTTAAAAATGATTATTTATTACGCACATCATATGGCATAATACACACATGAATTTAAGTATCTTACACTATAGGAATGGAATTGAATCCTACCAGAGTTAAAAAGTCGCAAAATATGATAGATTAGTTTGTATTAAGAGGTTACTAAGAGAAAAGGATTGGGATAGAGCGGAAGGCAGAGAGTATATTTTCTCGAGTTTCGGTTATTATTACGTTATATGGATACATTGCCATGCGGTGTGATCAGAGAGAAGAGAGAGAGAGAGACACACACACACACACACACACACAGAGACACACAGAGAGAGAGAGACACACACAGAGAGAGACAGAGAGCTTTTAAATCACACCTTTTAAATGGTTTGTGGGTAAGGGCTTCACTTATGTTATTTTAGTCCAGGGTAGTTTATGTGGAGGTGTTAACGTAACTTGCACTTGGGACTGTTAATTGTAAGACAACTACCACAGCTGGGACTGAGACACGTTATCCCCTGCATACTCTATATACAGGGCGTCCCAAAAAAATGTATACACACTTTAAATACTTATAAAGGCAGTGTTTATTAAAATACATTTCATTTTCAAAATGTAATAGAATCTACAGACATTATTTAATTGTTTTGTCAACGCCTATTTTCAAACTGACGTCCGTTCTGGTCCAGGCACTGCTGATAACGCGAAGCAATGGAATCGCAAACATCACGAAACATTTCGTTTGGTATTTGTGTGCATTCTCGTTCAATGGCTGCTCTCAATTCAGCGACTGTTGCAGGTTTTATAGCGTAGACTTTGTCTTTTAAGTATCCCCATAAAAAAAGTCTAGTGGTGTGAGGTCTGGTGAACGCGGAGGGTATTCTACGAAACCCCTTCGTCCAATCCACATCCACATCGTGCCAAGTACCACTCGCAATACTCCACTCTTCGGTCCGGATCATCATCTTCATTAATAGCATGGACTAATCTTGGAATGTAACTTTTCCATTGACAGCGCTTCAAAATGCGTTGGACAGACGATTCTGAAATTCCTACCTCACGACTCGCTTGCCGCACAGATTTTCTTGGACTTTGGTGATACGTTTCCAGTACTCTTTCTTGCTTTGTGGGGCTTGTCGATGTCCGTGGTCTTCCGGAACGCTTCTTGTGGACATTCTGAACAGTTCCATCGGCTTCAAACTTATCTCTAATTCGAGTGATGGTAAGTCGCGTTGGTGGATCTGTTTGAAACTCCCTCCTAAACTGTCTTTGCACTTCAACTGCGTTTTCACACTTCCAGTAGCATTTTAGAATGAATTTCCTTTGTTCAAAGCTTAGTCTGACTGCCATTATTAATTCTAATGGGTTTAACTTGGAAAGAAAGAAACATCAATTGACCTATCAGCTGTTAAAGTGTGTATACATTTTTTTGGGGCGCCCTGTATATCTATATACAGTATGTCTCTATATATAAATAGATAGAGTGATCGACACAACGATAATGTGGACGTCATTGATAGGGTTAGAGCAATTATGTACACCAATCCGAACACACCTCCGCTGCCATAAGGACCGCCCATTTTATACCTAACAGACTAGCTTGGGACGAGACAGAGTCGCGAGACTTATTGTAAGCACTGTACATAGCCCGTTTCAAATGCGATCCACTGCAAGTCGCAACCACCATCGCATCATTATGTTTTACGGTGTTCAAGAATAACTTCATGCCTAAAGACACCTTAGCCATTATTCACCGAAACAACCCCCGCAGTTACGGACACAAGGCTATTTACTGGCTCATACACCTGCAGCAACAAACAGGTGTATACATAAAGCACGCCCGCAACACGGGTGAAGTACCCATTAAGATTAATGGACGTGTTTTTTGGGTTGATGGGTTAAGTGAAAACCGTGTCACTGGTGTGAAGACTGTGTACTCCTTTAACGGTTGCTGGTGGCATGGATGCCCCCGTCCTGAGTGCGGAGTCACCGGAGATATCAACGGTAGGTCTCCTGCCGACTGTCTTGCATCGACCCGCACCCGCGATCAACTTATAGGATCACAGTTCACTCACAAAGTCTTGTGGGAGCATGAATATGATGCACGGATGGAGACAGACGATGTATACCGTGAGGAAATAAAAACGATCAAGCGTTCAATGGTGCTGGATCCTCTCAAATGTGGTGATAGCTTGTTTGGAGGACGTACAAATCCTTTCAGACTATACTTCCCACCTACGGAGGGCGTGAAGCTCCATTACTACGATTTCTGTTCTTTATACCCATACGTGATGAAGAGCAATCCGTACCCCGTGGGCGCTCCTGAGAAACTGGTGGGGCCTAGCCTACCATCCATCAATGAATTTTCAAAAAATTTGAATGATCATTACTTTGGGCTCTCTTTCGTAGACGTACTCCCCCCACGCAATTTATGGATGCCGATCTTACCTGTCGTTATCGACGACAAGCTCATGTTTCCCCTGTGCGTGAAGTGCGCGGAAGAGGATAACGGCGAATGTAACCATATACCCCACCAGCGTAAGATCAGAGGCGTATATACAAGTCCTGAGCTGGCCCTAGCCGTACGCCATGGTTATAGAATACTGAAGATACACGAGGTGTGGAGGTTTCAGAAGCTCCCCAACCTTTTCACACCATATATAAACGCCTTTTTGAAGGATAAGGTTGAAGCATCAGGGTATCCGCGAGTTGATACCGAAGATGAAAAGTCTGCCTATATTCAACGTTACCGCGACCGCGAAGGTATACAACTTGATCGTGTCCAAATTGTAAAGAATCCTGGCAAGCGCTTTAGTGCAAAGTTGTGTCTAAACAGTCTATGGGGAAAATTTGCGCAGAATACCGCAGAGGGAACATTCATTTGGCACAAAGTTATAGCGATGTCTGGGATTATGCCAATGCCCCCGATAAAGAGGTCATGGAGATCGTGAATGTAGGTAATACTTACGTAATAAAGTACAACAACACTGAATTTGCCACAGATACCTCAAGGGTTACAAACATACCTGTGGCGAGCTTCACAACAGCCTACGCCCGTATAAAACTTTGGGGTCTATTGCATTCTCTTGGGCGGAGAGTATTGTATGCCGATACAGATAGCGTGATATTCACAGAGAGGGAGGGTGATTACATGCCCGCTATTGGGGAGTTCCTCGGCGAGCTCACTGATGAGATCAAGGATGAGTATGGGGACGACGCATACGCCGACTCTTTTATCTCAACAGGACCTAAGACTTATGGGGTACGGGTCAGGGTAGGGGATGAAATGAAATATATCGTGAAGGCAAAGGGTATTACGCTCAACCATGCGAATCGGGAGGTTGTTAACTTTGAGTCGTTGAAGGATCTAGTATGTTTGGAACCTCACCAACTAATTGTAGGCACCCACAATTTTCGGGCGCAGAAGCTGGGAGGCGTGAAGGAACTTAGGGGTACGATGGTGTGCCGTAACACCTATAGGAAACGTTACCAGTTACCTGGCACCTATGATACCGTACCCTTTGGATACCAATGATGCTTCTAACTCACACGTCTTGTATATAATCGTATCTATTTGTAAATATATATATATATAACTTGAATATCTCGATTAAATCGTATTTGTAAATATATGAATATCTCAATAAATCAAATAGCGTTTCACTTTCTCCTTTGTGTGTGTGTGTGTGTGTGTGTGTGTGTGTAGGTGAAAGTTCTAAGCTCCGCCCACTGCGTGAGTCATGCTACTATCTGGGAGTCCCTGCGTGGTCAGTCGACCGCAGTAAGCCCGAGAGATCAGACGTGTATTCAGATCAGACGTATATTGAAATGGCTACCTTTAATATTGCTTGCACAACGTTTATGAAATGGTATTCAGTAAAGTGTGAGGATGTGGTGGATACCGAAAAACTTCCTATTCCCCCCTCCTATGCCTCTTTTAAAGCCACATTGGATTGTGCGAAGTTCCAAGATGTACAAATACTCTACGGATGTTCTGGTGAGACTGTTGAAGGCTTTCGTTGCACAGACGATGTGCTGAAGTATGCTGCAGGGCTAAACTTTATAAAGTCTCACATACACCGTGAAGTAAAAGAAACAACGCGTGCAGAAGAGAAGCAGCAGGTATGGATAATGAGCCTTGTGGATGGGTGGTGTGACAAGCGGTATTACGTCATGCTACACCATGTCGATTACTCATACCCTACGTCTGAAAATGTGAATCTCGTGATCATGGACAATCTTAGGTGTTTTTATCACTATATTAACGTATATCATGATGAGGTTCATAGTGAGGTTGTGGCTAGTGCCATGCGTGAGTTTTTAACAGATTTTAGAGACGAGTATCGTTTGATGGGTAGAAAGGAAAAATATGAGCATATGTTCCTCTCAAATAGTGCGCCGGAGTGTGGAGATGATTAGCGCCTAGTTCTTATCCAAAGTGCGTAGGCTGGTAGTGACGAAACGGAAAAACAAATATGTGCAACAATTCGAGTCGTACGAACATGCCCATTCACGTATCATCGAGTCAGCCGCCCGTCGAACCGTTCCTGCCTGTGCCTCACACGGCTCATAGTTATCTCAGAGCTTGAACCGAGTAGACGTGCGCTCCTCGAATACGATGGAACTTCCTTTGAGCAGCATTCTCAACGCCTCGTACGATGTGTCCGTGACGAAATCGTTGCGCGTGTTCAGGCGTAATTCCGGTACCATTAGCTATGTACTGGAAACGGAATGTAGACCGACAAACAAACGGGTTTATTTAAGTATCGAGGAGATGAATAGAATCTTTGTGATAGTTGATAAGTGGTGTGAAGATCGTTATAAAATACCTGCTAACGTAGGTACAAGAAGAGAGCAGATTAGTGACGCGCCCTCATACGCCGTTGTATGTACGTTGTGTATAAATAACGATCGGCCGTGCATTGATATAAGGCTTATGTGGAAGAATGCTTCTGATAATAACGCTCTTATTCCTACGCGAAACCGTTTCATCCTCGACAGAATGTTTGAAATCGTCGGATTCCGTAAACTGAAACCTATATTAGACGCGCGTGTTACGGATATGCTTTATTTTGATACAGTTCTTGAATACGCATACACTGCTCTGCTCGATGGGTTTACCGAGTGTAGGACTGGTGAGAATGGTCTAGTGCTGGATGTTTATTTAAAAAGTTTAGACTCTTTGAAATACCATGAACTTTGGTACAAAGCAATTGATCGGTACAAGGCTGAGCTCACCTACACCGTTCACCCTGAAGAACTATTTCTTTATATAACGCGCAGTTGCCGTAACGATTTAGAAGATTATTTCAATTGCCGTTATGTTGAGTGAAGAGTTCACGATTGAAAAGCCGAGTCGGTAGAAATAAACCCTCGATTGGAAAAGCATTCTTATAAACTTGTGTTTAATAATGTAGCTAACGATGAACTCTTTGTGCGTGCTTTTGATTGTATTCTAGACGTATTTAAAGATGACTTGCCAACCGGTTGTAAAGTGGGGACAAAAATAGTACTGAACGATATGAAAGCCATTCATATCGAATACAGGTTTCCCTATACTTTAAGCGGTGAAATATTATTAAGCCGCATAGACTGCGTAATGCAGAGCAATAATGATGTAATTGTAAACTCGATTAAGACCGAGTTTAGTATTTTGAAAAAAAAGTGAATTGTATATATATTTTGCTTGACGATTATACGCATATTTCTATTGATTTGTGTTTATATATATATATATATATATATATATATATATATATATATATATATATATATATATATTTTTTGATATTTCTCCTGTACGTTATGTACATATTGAAGTGTATATGAAATGTATATTTTATTTTATATATCACCATAATTGTGTGTGTGTGTGTGTGTGTGTGTATATTTCTCCTGTACTGTTATGTACATATTGAAATGTATATGAAATGTATATTTATTTGAAATGTATATTTATTTTATATATAATTATGTGTATATATTTCTGTTATGTACATATTGAAATGTATATTTTATTTTATATATATATATATCCATAATTGTGTGTATATATTTCTGTTATACGCATATTCCTCAAATGTATATTTATTTGAAATGTATATTTTATTTTATATATATATATATATCCATAATTGTGTGTATATATTTCTGTTATACGCATATTCCTCAAATGTATATTTATTTTCTATATATTTATAATAAAAAGAATGATGCAATGTTGTTTATTGTTATGCCTTCTACTACCGGTATTCTTGTATACAACAGGTATCTGGCAATATTTAAGCCTTCTAAGCCAAC
>JAJOZX010008708.1:0-15000 GCA_023014485.1 Bathynomus jamesi
AAACCTAGGAAGAACCCGCAGGATGATGTCATCAAATCATTCAATAGTGGCTTGAAACGCATTCTCAAAGATCATAAGGACTTAACTCCCCTTTTTTTGTCCACTTCACCTTCTCTGCCTTACCTTTATGGTCTTATTAAAACCCACAAACCGGGTAACCCTATGCGCCCTATTATTAGCTCGGTGGGCTCTATTACCTATAAACTCTCCAAATGGCTTGTTAACGTTTTGTCCCCCATTCTTGGAACTCTCTCTGATTCACACGTAAAAATTCCACGGATCTCACTGAAAATTTGAATAATGTTCGCATTAATACCAACGATAGATTGATCAGTTTCGACGTTTGTTCATTGTTCACAAAAGTGCCGATTGATGATATGCTTGACTTTCTCGCCCGAGAATTACATAACTATGATCTACCATTACCTGCACACACTCGTTTTTGGAACTTATTAAGCTTTGTATCAAGGATTGTAAATTCACTTTCAATGGCGAGCATTATCAACAAGTTTTTGGGATGGCCATGGGCAACCCTTTGTCGCCCTTCTCTCCAATATTTATATGGAGTTTTTTGAAATTACTTACATTCCGAGAATCCTGGGGTTGGCATCCCTTGGTTGCGTACGTCGACGATATTTTGTGTATCTGGCCCATGAATCGTGACCTGGATGACTTCCTCCTTCAGTTAAATGACCAAGTCCCCTCCATTAAATTTACTTTAGAAGTGGAACAAGACAACTCAATCCCGTTTTTGGATGTGCGTGTCATAGGGATAGCCCGGGTTTTAAGTTTAGTATCTATCGGAAAAAAAAAAAACAATTTGTCCTACGTACACTTTTACTCTGGACATGACACCCCTATTAAAAAGGCCATATTTTCCTCAATGTTTCTCCCCGCTCTTAGGATCGCCAGTCCGGAATACATCGATGCCGAATTGGAAAATATCAACGGTATTGGAAGTGAGTTGTGTTACCCATCTGCGTTCATGGAATCTTGTCTTAATAAGGCTAAACGAACCTTCTATCGTGTGAATAATAACACTCGCACCTTGTCAAAGAATATTTTAGTACTTCCATTTTTCCCGGGCTTCTTAGGCATTGCTAATGTACTTAAACTTTTGGATATCAGTGTAGTTTTTTCATATAACAATATTGTGAAAAACATCATAGTAAAAATAGCCCTACCAATAATTTAGGCATTATCTATAAAATTGGGTGTAAGCAATGTGATTCCTTTTACATAGGTCAGACGGGAAAGGATTTGCAAACGCGTGTAAAACAGCATCAATATTCCGTTAGAACGGGCAGTGTCCAGTGCCCTTTTTGTCCATTTGTCAGAGTTATCCCATTGTATTGATTGGAATAATGCTTCAGTTTTGTTTCACTCTAGCAACATTGTTAATAGAAATATTCTTGAGTCGGCTATAATTCAACTTACAAAATAACCTTAACATGAGTAAAGGTCTGTTTCAACTCGATCCCGTTGCTCTGAATTCCTTCAGAATGGATTTAAACAAAAAGGGCAGGTTGTTAAATATTTGGTAAAAATTTGTTTTTGTCTTTGTTTCCTTATAAATCTGTAGGTTTCTCTTACAATTTTATTTTTCAATTTTTTGCTGTATGCGTGTATGTGTATGTATGTATGTGTATGTGAGTATGTGCGTGGTCATTGCAGTTAAATGTGTGTGTATGTATATGTGTGTAAATGTATATGTATGTATGTATGTGTGTATATGTATGTATATATGTGTATATATATGTGTATATATATATATATATATATATTCAGTGGCGACTCGTGGTATAAATGTATGGGGGTGCGATTTCATAAAATTGTACGACAACACGGACTCACAATAGGCTAGCGCGAATCCAGCTGCCGCTCACAAGAGTACTTGTATTAACATATGCGGCTATGCCAGACGCACAATTCTAGTTAATTACAAATAAGTAATAATTTCAATAAAATACATATAAATGGCTTATATCATTATTACTGAAGTAACTATTAGTAAAAATAAAGTTGTTATTATAAAAAAAATTCGCGATTGTACTTATATTTTCATTACAACAGTAAAATATGATTTATATTTACTTGAGCGAAAAATCTATCGCTCCATTCGGCTGCAAATATTATTTTGTATTCAAACAGCGGTACGCTGTTTGAAGCTATGCTATAAGTTTAGAATATTATGTACTGTATGAAGGCTTACTCAAAATGCCTCATGAATCATGAGATGCCACATGAATTTTTAAAATATATATCAAGAATATTTTTTTTAATATCTTAAAATTAATATATTTTTTATCTGTTAAATTAATATTTATCGTTTCAAGCAAGGGGAGCGACCGCTCCATCGCTCCTATACGCCAGTCGCCACTGATATATATGTATATATGTGTATGTACCTTACCTTACCTTATGTATATATATTTGGTTATGCGGGTATACATGTGTAGTTGTATTATTTGTAATTTTTTCAATTTATATTTATTTTTATTTCTTTATTCTTTTGCGACCTACCGTTTTTTCAGACAATAATTATAAAAACAAACCTTTGGTAATTTTTTCCCTTATGCATATATAATATATATTCTGTATATATTGCGTTTATATTTCGTATATATACCTTATATATGTTGTATATATTTTTATGGTTCTTTATACATCATCTAGGCATCATTTTGTTTTCCAATTTATATTTACTTGTACTTTTTTATTCGTTTGTGACCATAGATGCATGATTCAGACAATAACTGAAAAACCTTTGGTAATTTTTCCCTTATAAATTGGTGTGCCTCTCTTAAAATTTATTTTTCAATTTATTATTATTATTTATTATTTTTAAATTTTTTTTTTTTTTTTTTGGTTTATTTCTTTATTTCTTTGTGACATATATATCAATTTGGCATCATCTATTAAATTGATTGTAAACTTCCCTTTTGAGCTTGAATTTGTAGACTCCACTTACAATTTTTGGTTTTTTATCTGTTGGTTTATTTCTTTATGGTTATTTAGGCTGTGACATATATATCACTAAGGCATTATTTTGTAATTTTTTTTTTTTTTTTTTTGAATGTCGGCCAAAGTGCTAAACGTGTCATTTTCCCATACAAATGTGTTTGCTCCTCCCACAATTTTTCTTTACTTACTATATATATGTATATATATATATAATATATATATATATATATATTTGTGGTTTTTTATTTGTTGGTTTATTTCTTTATGGTTATTTAGGCTGTGACATATATATCACTAAGGCACTATTTTGTAATTAATTTTTTTTTTCCCCAATTTATATTTATATTTATTTTTATTTCTTTATTCTTTTGTGACCTGTTTCATAAACAAGCCATTTGAATTTATATTGAATGTCGACCGAAGTGCTAAAAGTGTCAATTTCCCATCAAATGTGTTTGCTCCTCCCACAATTTTTTCTATGCTTACTATATATATACACATTTAACTGCAATGACCGCGCAGTATATTAACGTATAGAAACGACGTAAGTATAGAGGAGTGTTCTGCACACGAGGAAGAGAAATAACAAACAAATGAAAAATAAGGCACCCGCCCGGGAATCGAACCCAGGATCTTCCGATTGCCGGTCAGACGTGCTAACCACTACACTACGGAGCCACGATAGTCAGAAGTTGTAATTCTCCTACATAGGGCAGAAACCAATGCCTTGAGAGGGCACCCTCGCAAATCGTGAATATGTACATTTAACTGCAATGACCGCGCAGTATATTAACGTATAGAAACGACGTAAGTATAGAGGAGTGTTCTGCACACGAGGAAGAGAAATAACAAACAAATGAAAAATAAGGCACCCGCCCGGGAATCGAACCCAGGATCTTCCGATTGCCGGTCCAGAAGTTGTAATTCTCCTACAAAGGGCAGAAACCAATGCCTTGAGAGGGCACCCTCGCAAATTTCTCTTCCTCGTGTGCAGAACACTCATCTATACTTACGTCGTTTCTATACGTTACTGTATATATGTATATATATATATATATGTATATGTATATGTTATATATATATGTATATATATATGAATATGTATGTATGTATGTTTATTTTTGTAACCTATATATTGCCTTGATCTGTCCTTTCACTCCAGTGTTCCTGAGGATGTCATTAGACGAAAGCGCTTGAGCACCCCTTTGTGTTTCTTTTCCCTTCGTGGTTTTATTCATCATAAATATTTTTCACGTGTCACTTTCGTGAAATAATTTTTGATATATATATATATATATATATAATAAAATAAAGAACAGCAGAATTTTAAGAATTGACAAATTAATATAAATTACATTTAACAATGTTTGCTTTTATGAACTTAAAAATAATTGTAATATGAGAAAATTCCACTTTACAAAAATGAAGCATAGCTACAGTATGTACGTGTAATTGGATTTCAGTCACAAGAAAATTCAGCGAATCGAAAAATAATTTTAAAGCACTTTGGCATCACAAGATAATGTTATGCCTAAATTTCATATAAAAATAATTTTTATTTATTTTACTGATTAAACTCACAGAGTAACGTGTAATAACAGTTGAAAACAGTTAACTTTAAGTTAATAGATATTTAACTACCGGAGTGTATTTTCAATACATGTAGAAAATTGTAAGTACATTGTAGAATTTAATATATTTGAGAAACAGCAAACATTGTATGAGAGCATAAAGTTGCTTCATACAGTTAGTAAGTTATACTTTCACTGAATGAATGATGCAAATGACTCATCTGTACAGTATATTGAGGTTTTAAAAATAGCTATTGTACCAGAACACTTTTCTATTGGATAAAAAGTACTTTATTATAATTATAATTATTATTATTATTTATTATTATTTATTTATTTTTATTATATTATATAGAAATTTGTACCACACTGTATGTAACTGCGAAAATATTATGGCACTAATGAATGTTAGTTTCATTTATGGCCATTACTAATTTTTATATAGAAGATGTTCGAAGTCCCGTGACGTGGAAAATACTTATTATTATTTATTATTCGTATTGAAAGTAACATTTTCAGTTTTGTTTCAAATTATCTGAAGGTATAAACTCCTAGTTATAGCCCTGAATGCGCAAAAGCAAAACACAATCAACATGCACGCGCAACAATCTAACCTAACGATTCTTCAGCAAAATGTACTGCATTGGCAAACGCACAAGACGTCTCTGGCCAATACCTACAGACTAATCGACCCAGACATCATCCTCATTAACTCACACAGCCTAAAGGCTCCCCAGCAAATAAAACTGTTCAATTACAACATCATACAATCGAACAGATCGCAAGAACTGCATGACGGTGTTGCAATTGCCGTCAAACGTGGTCTTCGCTTCGAAGAGATCACAAGCTTCGAAGACGAAACACTGGCAGTGAGGTTAAAACTGGGCCACGAAGACCTCGTCATTGGGACGACATACTGCCCCCCGAGGAGGGGCACCATCTCATCAGCAGATATTATCAAACTTCTGAACTACAACTGCCCAGTTTACATCATCGGAGACCTGAATGCCAGACATGTGGACTTCGACGATAACTACAGTAACCATTACGGGAAGCAACTGGCGGAAATAAACAGAAGGGGGAAAATGAAGTGGCTAGGGCCACATTTTCCAACTTTTTACGGCAGGAACGCCGGAACGATGCCCGACAAAATTATTGCCAATAATCTGGCATACCTCAACACTCATCACTATCCGGGCCCAGCCACACCCAGCGACCACGTCCCTATCATCATGAAGATTGCCTGCGCTCCTTTACAAGTCCCAATCCGTCCCCGCCACTCCATCCGCAAGACGAACTGGGAGAGTACCAGGCTGACCTCGCCCAACACGAGCCCTCAGAACTGAATGGTGGGGGGATAGCAGCAATTGAAGCTGCCACGGCAGACCTTCTGAAGGCGCTGAAGACTGCCAAGGAAAAGCACGTACCCACCATCACCCACCGCATTCTGCCACACCCCTCCCCCTCCGAAGAAATCGTCGCCGCCACACGCCAATTAAACGTCGTCAGGAACCAGATGGACAGCGGCATAAATTACTGCATAACAAACTGCAATACAACATCCTCAGAGCCCGACTACGAGGCTTGTGGATTGAAAAAGAACACGACATGTGGAACGCGCTCGTCGTCAGGATAGACGTAGAAAGAGACCCTAAAACCTTCTGGTCACAGATAAGGAAACTAAAAGGAACACCCAAAGCTGAAAATTCAAGATACTCCGGAATGAAAACGGAAGACCTCTCATCTCGGACCAAGAAATAGCGGAAAGCTTTCGAAATCGTCTCAGAAGAACGTTCAACATAAGCGATGAAGAAAATGACCTGTTCGACGAAGACAATGAAGCAAGGGTCACACAGTGGCTGGAAGACAACCACGAAAGGATCCTACCAACGGATAGGGCAGAACCCCTAAATGCCAACTTCAGAATTACGGTGAAAGAGGTCACTGACACGATCAGCCTCTTTAAAGAAAAGGCACCAGGCCCCTCCGGAATCACGAAAACCCTGATCCAAAAGTCGCCCCCGAACATACACGAAGAGATAGCAAACATATTTAGCGCCAGTCTCTCCATCGGATACTTCCCAAAAGCATTAAAAACCGCAAAAATCATCATGATCCCTAAAGGAGGAAATCCACAGAGTTCATCGAGAACTATAGACCCATCAGCCTGTTAGAGGTACTCGGCAAAACCCTGGAAAAAATACTCCTTCGAAAACTGAATTTCCACCTCACGGTCAATGGTGCGCTTTCAGACGCCAGCATGGATTCAGGAAAAAGAGAGGCACAGCCACAGCCCTCGCCATTCTGCACGAAGCGGTGGCAAACAAACTAGCGTTCAGCAGAAGAGTCTCGATAGTACTGAGAGATGTGAAGGCCGCCTTCGACAAAGTGTGGCACCAAGGATTACAATACCGCATCCTCGAACAGAACATGGACGCAAACTTAGGGAAAATCCTTTGCAGCTTCCTCAAAGATCGAAAAGCTTACGTCCAACACAAGACCCACACTGGCAAGCTCTTCGACATCCAGGCGGGAGTGCCACAGGGAGCGATACTTTCGCCCACTCTGTACAACCTGTACATCGCCCAATTACCTCCGCCCCCACCACACACCCGAGAAGTCATCTACGCGGACGACATCACGCAAATAGTAACATCAAACCTCGGCAAAGAGCAACACGCCAACAGGCTGAAGAGACAAATTGAAAGAATCAATGAATTCGAGGAACGTTGGAAAATTCAGACGAACCAACAGAAATTCACAGTTATTAACATTGGCCACAGGAACGTTCACGCACTAGAAATAAACAACCGAGTCCAACCTTACAAGCAACAAGGCACAGCTCTCGGCCTGACCATCAACAGCTTTGGCTATAAAAACCATACCACAGCAAGGTCAAACAAAGCGAGAAGTGAGCTCAGTAAACTCTACCGTTTCAGGGGACTCTCGGTAAAAAATAAGAAGATGCTGTACACGGCGCTGGTACGGTCTATCCTCGAATACCCGGCAATTCCACTGCACACAACGAGCGACACAAATCTGATGTTGCTACAAAAAATACAGAACGCTGGAACAAGATTCATCCTGGGAAAACGACTCAGCGACAGGATATCATCCCAGGCACTGCACCAACAAGCAAACTTACCAACCCTCAATGTCCTCCTGCACAGTAGGGCGGAGAAAACTTGGAGGAAGGTACAAAACACCTCTCCACAGACCTATGAAGAACTCGATATTGGACCTCAGCGCGGGAGAGAGTACTTCTATTTCAAGAGAAGTCTACCTGCAGCAGACACCCCCCACCAACGGCACTTTTTGTACCGTATAGAAGATAAAAACAAAAAACAAAAAAAACAAAAATAATCATAAATAAATAATAAATAAATAAATACAAATAAATAAATAAATTTAAAAAAAAAATAAAAAAAAAAAATAAATAAAAAAATAAAAAAAAATAAAAAATAAATAAATAAATAAAATAAAAGAGGTAGAAAACCCAAACTAAGCTAACAAGCAAGCACCCTACAAAAGCTTGAACGCGCAAGGAAGGTGATTCACTTATCACCAGACCTTAAATCCCCCATAAAAAAAAAAAAAAAAAAAAAAAAAAAAACCGCATCCTTGGTGAGCCCGAGGACCTATCAACTCTTCATCTATATTTCCCATTTCCCCACTTTCTGTTATCACTCCTACTACTCTAATTTCACCTCTTATAACGTCAACAACAACAACATGAATGCGCAGGATAAGGTGGAGTTAGTGCTTTCCGTGTTCGTGGATTAAGAGTTCGTGATGCACGTGATGAATTTTCACAAACGCAGAAAAAAACACCGTCAAGACGAATGGTCTTAATTCTCAACAGGGTGAGGTCAGAATGAAAGTTCAAAGTTGTTTTATGTGGATTAAAAATGTATATTTTGTAGTTTATTACACAGGGGTCATTTTGACCCACCCTATTTATGATACAAATATTTTATCCTACCTGTTAAGGGATAAGAGGAATTGAAAAGCTGTAAAATGCGAAAACTAGGTCACTTGGCTCATTACATATATTTCAGTACGCGGAGATCTGAAGGGAATCCGCCTTGAACACTTTGGTGAATAATAAATTATAATAATAATTTTCCTATCACGAAACTTTTAGAACCCTGTATATTAAGAACATTATATTCTTCCATACAACAAAGCTATAACTATATTTTTCTTTAAAAACTTAAGCTAAACTCTAAACTAAGGAACAGAATGTGTGTATTTCATAGTAGCAATATGTAAACGTGATTATTTCTTAACAGTCTTACAACCTTGACGAAGATCCATATTCCTATATTTAAGTGTGATGCATGCACACAAAAGCATCATAATAAATTAAGGACTTAGAGAATATTCTGTGTAAAACGTAATCTGTAAACCATGTGTGTATGTATATATATATATATATATATATATATATATATATATATATATATATATGTTTTTCTGGCCAGTGTGACGGTTACATGTATTTCGTTTGAAGTCCGAATAAAAGTGATATTACAATAAAATCCTGCAGCTAATACTTTTTAAGTAATGCCAATTTTTTAGTGAATATTCAGAGAACACAGTCGTATGCCTATTTAAGTGGTGAAATGGCGGCGTAGGTTAAAATAAAGCAAATCAAATTAAAGCAACTTAATCTATACAACGTTTTTCCGAGTGTTTTCCCTCTGAGGAAATCGAACTGCCCATCGAAAGGCAATATCCCTCAGTTATCCCCTGCGGTACACTTCAGGGCACCAATCAGTGAGACTCTACAGCGTGCCACACCCCCCATCCCCTACCCCACGGAATAACAGAAAAACTTTCCCTCCCTCATTTCTAAAGTCAAATCAAATACCTCACTTAATAAATTACCATTTTTAATTAATATTTCGTGCACAATCAGTTACATACCATTAGAAACATGGCAATGGCAAATCAATTCATACAACCCTGTGGATACTGTAAAAAAGAAACAGATGAATCAAAGACAATCCGTTGCGATCTTTGCCAGACCTTAGTCGAATTTCAATGCCTGAGATGGAGCGACGAAGAAATCTCTTATACCAGGCGCTAAATAACACTGGTATGCATATGAAATTTTTTGTCTGCTGTGAGGGTTTTTTCAACTCATATTATATAATTCGACCATGCTGAATTCCAAAATGACATTGGTTTTCCTCAATCAGGTCAGGTTTTTTCTCTATTGGCCATTTATTATAAGTCCAATTTTATCCCCAAATTTATTGATTTTTTTAGCTTAAACACTGTAGATACGAGTAATATTATAAGAACACTCGTGAAAAATGAAAACATTGTGTGAATAAATACTTTTATTCATACAATGAATATGGAAAAAAGTTTATTGAGGAAGGAATGAAGTTTTTTTTGGCTTTCCGTCTGTGTTTTTCTTCGGGCACGTCTCGCTTCAAACACCAGCAATAGTCCGCCAGCATATTGATATCCCAGTTTCCCTGGTACCTCTCTTCCATTATTTTGATATCTTGGTGAAATCGTTCACCCTGTTCCTCACTATAATCCCCGCAATTTTCAGGAAAATAGTCCAAGTGGGACCACAAAAAGTGCATTTTTATGGACATGCGCGACCCATGAGCTTTGAAAGCTTCCATCAAGTTTTCGACAACGGACTCGTATTCTGGACTTCTACGCTTGCCAAGAAAATCAGTGACAACTGATTTGAATGCCTGCCAGGCATTCTTCTCAGTTGGAGTCATTGCGTTTTCGAACTGAGTATCCTTGATCAAAGTTCGAATTTGAGGACCATCAAAAACCCCAGCATTTAGTTTAGCATCAGATATATGAGGAAATTTACTCTCGAGATATCGGAATGCTGAACCCTCCTTATTCATTGATTTGATGAAATTTTTTCATCAAGCCCAGCTTAATATGAAGTGGTGGGAGCAAAATTTTTGTTGGTGGTACAAGGGGCACTGAAATGACATTATGCGACCCAGGTTCAAAATTCTCTCTGGATGCCCTTCACGCTGTGCATAGTGCTTCTCATCCGCTCGGCTATCCCATTTGCAGAGGAAACATGGGTATTTCGTGTATCCCCCTTGCATTCCCAATACAAATGCCACAATCTGAAAAAAAATGAAAATATTTAAAGAATTTAGAGAATTTGTTCTATCAGATAAAAAATCTATGCATTGGACTGTATCACTTCTGTGGGGAAGTTAAGTGTTCTTATACGCTCTCAAATAACCTTTGGAAAAACAACATAGTCAATAGCAATAGTTTACTTATGATATTAGTATTACCTTCAATCTCCACAGATCCTCCAGTTATGTTGGTCGTATACGAGAGCATCCAGTAAAATTTTCATGTTATCGTAGCTCTCAGTAAGTTGTACGGAATGTGCTACAGGGACTGATGCAACCCTATTCCCAATGTTGAGAAGTACTGCTTTCAAACTTCGTTTAGACGAGTCTATAAATAGCCTCCATTCTGATGCGTTATATGGCAGGCCCAAGGATTCGATTAGCCCTCAACATTGCAGCAGTACACTAAGAAACTGCAAAAACTTGCGGAATTCTTCCTCTCGTTTCCTATACCAGGAGAATGTTGTTCCCGGAGCCAGCAAGTTGTCCTCTCGAAGTCGTGAGCCCAAGATCTCGGCAGCTACTTTGGAAAAAAAGGGTCCTAAATCCCTGGTAAGATCATTAAGTTTGGCCTGGTTGAGAGGCCTCGGCTCATTTGAAGCGTATTTTGAGGTATATACACTGGGACTGGTCATTGGCATTGGTCATTGATTCATCATCAGAATCATCGAAGTCCAGGGTTTGAGGTGGGTCGGGTATTGGAATTCCAGGACCATGGGGTCAGGTCTCATAGCAGAAGGAATGTCAGGGTATACAACAATGTGTTTATTCTCTTGTTAACTCCTGAAAATAGAAACACAGAAACGTGGATATAAAACTTGCATATGAAATAGAAGAAGCATTCAGACAGTGGCGGCTAGTGAGGGAAGGCTGCGGTCTGTAGATATGAAATAGGTCGATGGAGTCTGTATATTTTCTTTCTTTTTCATTCATATTGTCCCTTCGGGGACAATATGAATGAAAAAGAAAGAAAATATACAATCATTGTATATGTAAATGTAACTTGTATAACAATATGTATGTGTAAATGTATTTTCTATAACAATATGTATATGTAAATGTATGATTACCATTATGGTGAATATTATGCTATATATGGTGAATATTACATTATGGTGAATATTATGTCAAGTTTCATACGAGGATTTCTGAAATATTTAAGAAAATAAATTTATAAGCCCACCTTGGAGGTTTTGTCATGCAGAAATAGCAATCTGTCACGTGATCCTTTCCTTCTCTTCAAATCATGGGAATTCCAAAAGGCAAAGATTTCGCTCTGCCTTTGCTCCATCTTCTCAAATTTTCAATGCACGTCTTGCAGCACATATGAGGGGCGAAATTTTTGTCCTGGTCCCCTAGCTTAATTCCAAAGTATGCTCTATACATTGTCTTCACAAATTTAGTGATTTGGGACTGGTTTTTGGCATGGTAACCGTCCCACATATGTAGCAGAATCTATTGGGATCATTTTTACACCTCTATTCATTATGAAATTTTTATCTATATGCCTGAAAGTAAAAAAAGATATTATACAAGTGAAACAAGTGATGATAGATGTTACTGTTCCAATTCCGCTTTGACAAAATCACGAAAAATTCTATTTTACTTATGAGGCCATAGCCGGATAACCTGAGCTGATTGAGAAAAACGGATTGCAGATTCGAAATCAGCAGGAAATACTATATAAGAATCACTTACAAAACCCTTGACAGCAAAATTGATGCATACCAGTGTAATTGAACGGAATCAAGTTCTTCTGCAAAAGTTGCATAATCGAAATAAACTCGGTTACGGTTTTGAAAGCAGAACGAGATTGAGGAAAAAGCAAAAGAGGAGCCTATGAATAGCGAACAGAGAAAAAAAATAGAAGGAACGAAGATAGTACGAGAGGAAACTGCGAAAAACGAACAGGAAAAAAAACAGAAAAAGCGAGTGAACGGGAAGCAGAAATAATAGAAATAAAAGAAGCACCACAGAGGCACAAAACCAAATCCAAAGATTTCAAACAAAGGGCATTGGCAGCAATAGGAAAAAACAAGTAGACAATAAAGAAATCATACTGAAACCACCCAAAACAAAGGCCCAAGTAAAAATGGGGAAGAAACTATATGTAAATACTATATGAAAGGAATTTGCAGATATAAGGGAAAAGAATGTATTTACGAACACCTTCCTGTATGCAACTACTTCTACAATAATGGTCACTGCAAATTTGGGGGAAAATGCAAATTCTACCATCCGGACATTTGCCAGACCTACAAGACATATGGAATCTGCCAGTACGGGAAGAAAATGCTACTACCATCATCTCCCGACAAGTTCAAAGGACAAAGGACAAGTTTCAAAAGAATGTGAGAAAAAAAAATATGTACCCAAATAGCAAACAAAACACAAATAACACACCAAAATTTTTCAACATCTCAAACACAATACGGCTGCTAAGTCTTATAGAGGACATGCAGCTCACACAGCTGGGAACCCTCGAGCCGGACGCTTCATGGCAAGAAGCTACCAGAACAAGTGGGCGGGAACGGATCCATCTCGAAGGACCGCAAGGCTACAAAACACGCGATACCAAAAGACAACGAACTTAAAATGCACAAGGGGCAATGCAAAATAAAGAACATAAACATTGTCCTGGCAAATATTCAAAGAATAAAACCGAACAATTCACTAAATAAAGTTTCGTACCTGAAAGGTTTTATGGACGAAACAAGGGCTGACATCGCATGCCTCACAGAAACACATCTTAAAGATTGCCAAGGAAACTGCGATAACTGCGAACACTGTATCGATAAGAAAGAATTGCATATTGATATATTGATGGATTCAACTTACTAAGACGGCTAGAACAGCGGGACGTAAAGGTGGCTGTGCTATTTATATACATGAGAGGTATATGACAGAGACGGTAATAAGTAAATCCAACAGCTTCGTGGAAACCCTTACAGTGAAAATAGAAAAACTAAATGCGGTACTGATAGTCATCTATAGACCTCGAAACTCTCCAAATGAAAAATTTTCGGATGCCATTGATGATATCAGAACCCTAATAAAGTCCGTAAATGCTCCATCCCCCAATATAATACTCTGCGTCGATTTTAATTTCCCATTTATAAAATACAAAAATGTGGGTAGAAGTATATTTATACATCAAGATAAGGAGGGCACAAGAGAGGACCAGGAGCAAGCAAAAATGCTGATGGCTCTCACAAACGAGTTTATGCTGACACAGGAGATAACAGAAAATACCAGGAAAAATAACTGTCTAGATTTGGTATTACAAAATGACACAAACTTCATTGCCGATATAAAAATAATCCCACCTATTATCTCAGACCACAACATAATCGAGTTATCAACAAATATGGCGATAACTTTAAAAGATAATACATATACGGAAGAAGAAGCAAATTTGGGGCTTTTAATTTAAACTCCAAGACCATAAATTGGGAAGAAATCAGATCACACATGGCCCAAATAGAGTGGAGAACAGTTTTAGAGAATAAAACAAATGAGGAAATGCTAACAACCTTGGAAGAAAAGACGCGGAGAATTTTGGAAAAATATGCTCCGAAAGCACAGCCAAAAGGAAAGAGGAACTTGCTAGAGAGGCAAAAGAGAAGAATATTCCGCAAAAGAAAGAGAGTAGCAACGAAGTTAGCTAATTGCGGAGACAACACTG
Source organism: Bathynomus jamesi (assembly GCA_023014485.1). Lineage (NCBI taxonomy): Eukaryota > Metazoa > Arthropoda > Malacostraca > Isopoda > Cirolanidae > Bathynomus > Bathynomus jamesi. The sequence continues at coordinate 14,358 of JAJOZX010008708.1, forward strand.
CCAAGAAAGTAATACAAGAAAAACTGGAGGGTATTGATAGGGAAATACAAACTCAGATAAAGGGCCATACAGAGAGGGAAGAGGAAAAGGTGGTAGAAGCAATAAAGGAAAATACAAAATACTTCTACAGCTATGCGAAAAGGAAAACAAAAACGCGCGCTACTATCGGGCCCTTAAGGAAAGGAAATAATGAACTAACAAACCATCTAAAAGAAATATCTGAAACATTGAGAGCTCAGTATGACTCGGTCTTCAGTACCCCAAAACGTGACAAAGCGATACCTGACATAGATACATTCTTTGAAGAGAAATTGCAAGGAGAATGTATAACAGAATTTGATTTTACCCCAGAAGATGTATCGAGAGCTATAGGACAAATGAAATCACATTCAGCTGCAGTCCGGACAAATGGAACGCACTATTAATTAAAAACTGTAAAATTAAATAGCTACACCCTTATACTAGATATGGAGAAAATCCCTAGACACTGGGGAAATACCAACATCTTGAAAAGAGCAAACATTGTCCCTCTATATGAGGAGGGGACAGATCTCAAGCAAAGAACTATAGACCAGTGTCGCTAACGTCCCACCTCACTTGAAAGCAATGAAAACTATGATGTCTTACACACGGATTTTGCTAA
>JAJOZX010008708.1:20000-82500 GCA_023014485.1 Bathynomus jamesi
ACCCAAAAGTTAGTCTGTGGTACCAGTAAGAAATCTGTAAAATATTAGCTACCTGCGACATCAACTTCACCGGCCCCAAGGAGGTCAAAGATTTTGCTTTCAGGTCCCCCAAAAAATTGAGGAAAAATTCAAAGATTTAAGCGTATCTCCCGTTGTGTTTATGCTAGGAAGATCAATTTTATTTCATTTGATTTGTCTATTTATGTTCTTTAACTTTTCCCTTATACATTGTTTTCCCATTCCTCGCAGAAATTTGAAAATTTGGTATTTCATGAAAAATACTAATAAAACATAGGAATTTTATCTTTCGTTGAGTTTCTCAACTTTAGTAAATGTTTTAGCACCATTTTAAGGTTTCCATTTGTTTAAATTTTCACAGATTTAAATTATTTCATAATTATATTATTTAGGGTTTGTTATTTATTATATTACATTATAATTTATCTCTTTTTCAGATTATTTGATTGCTTTGATAAATTTTTATATTGAATCTTATTCGCTAAAAACACTTACAGTCACTCACTAATATAGTCTAATTCTATTCTGACACACAAAGTAAAATTAGGCATGGCTTCCAGGGCCGCGAATGAATCAGCAAAAAGGAAACAAGGAATACTCAACAGGTGAATCCAATCTTTGGACCACCGAAGGATCTCTCACTGATTTATTTGCCTTCGTCCGAAGATATACTTCGGTGTTTCCTTTATATTACTGTAGACAGGAAAGAATTAAGTTAGGAGAAGCTAATCCAAAAATTTGTGATGTTGCTACAGTCGTTGCCCAAAAGTAAAGACTATGGGATCGTGCTTCGATTCCAACTAGCCATCATAAGACCATAAGGCAGCGCATCCAAGGTTTGTACGAAAAATATCAAAATGTCTTGAAACAATTCAAAGGGAGGAAAGACCAAGCATCCTATCAAGCACTGCTTCACAAATTTAAACTTGACTCACTGAAGCTCTTTGATATAGCTTCTTGTAAATGTGAAGACTTCCTGAAATGTCGTTGTGAGAAAGACCGAAAAGCAAAGACGTTTTTAACAGAGGTGCAATTGGTGCGGTGCACGGTGCACTGACGGGCCCCTTATCTCGCGGGCCTTGTCCATACTCATTGTAATGCAACAGTCAATTCCTTTGCAACTTCCAAATGTCGTCGTGGCTTTCAATTGAAGTAAAACTAATCATGAACTAAGTTATTACGTTATATACATCTTGTAGATATACAGGGTGTCCCATAAGTCCGGCATCATAGGAGAAATTCATATTTTTCTGTTTCTACAAACCATAATTCATATTTTTCTCTTTCTACAGGCCATAATGTCTGTGAGCAAGGAAGAACGAATCCAGATAATTCTACTCATAGGAAATCGGAGTCAAAGAGAGGCCGCTGCTGAATTTAACAGACTGCATCCAGACCGCGAGCCAATAACACAGAGTTGTGTTAGCAGACTTGTTGCAAAGTTTAAGGAAACAGGATCCATAGAAGATAAACCACGCAGTGGACCTTCAAGGAGGTCCACTGACGATGATACAGCGACTGCTATCCTGGCTCATTTTAACAGAAGTCCCAATAAGTCTCTTCGGCGATTGTCCGCCGAGACAGGAGTGTCGAAAAGTAGCATCCATCGCATTCTTCAGGCTCACAAATGGCATCCATATACACTTCAGATCCTACAGAAATTAAGCGAAGATGATCCCGACCGGCGGATGGAATTTTGTGAATGGGCTACGGAACAATACATATTGAGCACGTTCTGTAAATAAAAGCTTTTGTTTTGCCTTTTTTTATTATTTTTCCTATGATGCCGGACTTATGGGACACCCTGTAGTATTACATATGGTCTGCACCCACTTTGTTTGGTCTGATCTCTGGAATAATATATTGAATAATAAGTGCAAAATAAAAGCTTCATATAATTTTCAATAATTGATATTTTTTATTAAAAATGCACCAAATTGAAGTTATAGTAACTAATTAACACGAATAAGTTATGCTCAATAAAGCGGGCCCTCTCAGAACCTTGCACCGAGAATTGTGAAAGCTTAAAAACGTCCCTGCCGAAAAGTTCCTGCTCTGGAAAGGGATTTCCTTAATGACCAACGAACGTCTCGAAAAATGATGATTGGATCCTTAGATAAAGTGGTCACCAAAAAGATAGAAAAAAGAAAAAGGCTACACAAAAGTATGAAGAATATACAACACGGATCTCGAAAGGAATGAAAGAATTTGATACTACTGCAACTGTTTCGTCAAGTTCCAGCGAAACGGACGAAAGCAGTGAGCCGTTTAAACTCACGACAAAGCCATTAATTAATCCCGGACCTTCACAAATGAGAATGAGAATGAGAACCTTCTTCTTACAATGATTACTGATAACCGGCCAAACATTCGAAAATTGGCAATACGAAGGATCGAAGTAGCAAGATCTCAAGCTGAAAAAATGAAAAGCATTCGCGAGTTCAATGTACCGAAGCTAAATTTCCATGCACTTGACTACACTGATATTACATTTTGGACAGATAGTCCCATCAGGCTTGAACCACCATTGACAAAACACTTAAACAAAGAGTCGTTGACATCATTGGCTGAGAACACTAGCGACGAAAAATTAAAACACTTTCAATTCCCTTGTCATACACAAGCAGTAGAAAGGAGTATCTAACTTGTAACAGAAGCGACAAGAGCAATTTATGGAAGTGAGAGGAGAGATGGCTACGTTAAAACCAAAATTGCATCTCAAGCAATAATGAAATAATTTGAAACCAAGAGAGACTACAAAAGTGAATAAGAAGCTTTCTAAATTATTGTGGTGGGTGGGTTAGGGTGGAACTCAAAGAGCAGCCGCCTTCACGTGGTGAGTTCTGGGTAATTTAAGCCGAGATTAGCGGAGAGCTGCTCCAATAAACCAATATATTTAAAGCTATGCAGCTATTTTATGAGCTTCTAAAAGAAAACTGAATCACTGAATGACGCTTAACATCAATCAGTCAATGAAAGCAATGAAAACTCTTATTTTTTGTTAGTATTTTTCATGAAATACCAAATTTTCCAAATTTCTGTGAGGAATGGGAAAAAGGTGTAAAAGAGTAAAGTTAAAGAACATAAATAGACAAATCAAATGAAACAATGATCTTCCAAATATATACACAACGGAAGATACGCTTCAATCTTTGAATTTTTCCTTAATTTTGGGGGACCTGAAAGGAAAAATGTTTGACCTCCTTGGGGCCGGTGAAGATGATGTCGCAGGTAGCTAATATTTTACAAATTTTATTGGTACCATAGACTAACTTTTGGGTGCCCCTACAAAACTGAATTCTAAAAAAAGTGTTTTTCACTCCACCCTAATATACAGTTGCGCTCATTATTCTTAGAACACTCTTGAAAACAGATAGCGACACCTGGTATATATTTGTTGTGTGTACTACAAACGGTTGTAACATTTTATGAATGAATGTTTAGTGAGTGAGCGCTGATTAGTTGGTTGACTCATTGCCAAATGTCTTTAGAACATAATTAATTATATGCTTTACATATTACGAAGGAAATATAAATGAATAATTAAATATAAATTCAAGAAGGGGATATACTGTACATATTAACAATGAAGTGAATAAAAAATGGTCTTGTAAAAACTAAACAAAAAACCTTCGGACGTAATGACAGTGTTCATGGTACTGGCAAGCCCGTTATCCTGAACGAACCGAAGTTTCAATGAATAAAAACAGAGCCGTTGGTAGGCATTATTGCGCTCTGAGCAAATTCCAAATTGATTCATTTATTTATTTACATTTAATATTGAACATAGATTCAGATATTATTTTGTTATAACATAGACACAGCAAAAACCTGATATATATATACACGCAGTTTATGAATGAAAAAACAATGTTTTGATGCATATTAAATTTTAATAACATTATAACATTACCAGATTGATGGAGTTGTAGGTTTCATACGTCACTGCTTAAAATATCTTCCAATTGAGAAATGGACGACAGCTGAATGGATACTACTGGTATGACATTGTTATATCCGGAGCAAATGCTATTTCTAGATCAGCAACATTGATATAGTAATAAACAGTCACTAAGAGAAATATTATTTAGAAACGAAGAATATTTTGTTTTGAGGCAGCATCATAAATGCATATAATTGTTTTATTTTAATAAGTTCCATGTTACAAGTTAAGTGTTGAACCACTGCAGCTGTGACTCTTGCCGGTCTCCTCTCACCTCAAAGGAGAGAATTACAGAAAATAAAACTATTACACTGATTCATATCAATAAACATAGAGCCATTTAAACAATGATATTTGACAAATATGCAAAGGTGTTACACATTCCTAATTACCATTGTATTTGAGAGATATTTTGTTCATGAACTCAACAAATTTAATATCTTGTTCAGCTACCGTTGTTGTCTATGACTTCCTGCAGTCGATGTGGTACAGAAGCAAAATGATTATATACCAGCTGTTGAGCACTCCTCAGCACCTCCCACTCACTAAATGTGTGTCGTAAAAACTGGTCCGTTGTTGGTTCCTCCGTTGGTTCCCACACATTTACAATATTGGCTCATATATTCTCGATTGGATTCATATCACAACCCTTACTTGGCCAATCCAGAAGGTCGATATTTTTTTGCTCAGAGAACTAGCGTGTGACGATCCGTACTCTGTGAATTGGGGACCTGTCTTGCATAAACATGATTCACTCAGGAAGTGGCTGAGCATATGCACGCACAGAAGGAAGCATAACCTCTTCGAAAATTTCTATATATTGGTCTGCAGTAAACCTTCCTTCTATTTTGGTGAACTCTCCTACACCATACAGATGAATCCATCCCCACATGTTACAGGTGACATGACCGCTACGTGCTTCCTCATAGATGTGCTCTTTAGTATATCGAGTATTATTCCTCCTCCAACAATGAAGACGGCCATGGAATGTGGAGGAAAAGGTCTTTTCGTTGGTAAATATCACTTGGCTCCAAAAGTCAAGTCCTTTGTCAACATGTTGCTGAGGAAATTGAAGTCTATTTTCTCGATGTTGCTGATTTAACTTCTCCTTGATAGCCGGAGTCCGATGGTGTAACCTAGCTTCATGTAGCCGCCGCCTTACTGTCATTGCTGAAACATCACGATGCAATTGTTCCCTTATGGCAACAGCATTGGTAAAGGGATGGGCTTCGGCAACATCGCAGATCATCCGATCATCCGCTGCAGTTGTCAGTCGAGGTTTCCTCGTTCTGCGGTGATCTCGTAGATTTTCTTCCTCTTGACACCGGAGGAAATTGAAGTCTATTTTCTCGATGTTGCTGATTTAACTTCTCCTTGATAGCCGGAGTCCGATGGTGTAACCTAGCTTCATGTAGCCGCCGCCTTACTGTCATTGCTGAAACATCACGATGCAATTGTTCCCTTATGGCAACAGCATTGGTAAAGGGATGGGCTTCAGCAACATCGCAGATCCTCCGATCATCCGCTGCAGTTGTCAGTCGAGGTTTCCTCGTTCTGCGGTGATCTCGTAGATTTTCTTCCTCTTGACACCTCTTCAACCATATAAAAACAGTGTATCTAGAAATTACAAGTTCTCTTGCAGTTTGAGTTGGAGACAACCCGCTCTCCTTCATGACAATGATTCTTCCCCTTTCAGCAATTTTCTGGGGATGATAATCTATTCTGCAGAGTAGTCGCTTTGATGAGATTCACGAATAGTGTGAGCTTGTTCCCAGTCACCAGACCTCTGTCATGACGTCATGTGGTGTCACGTGATATGTTAAAAGTCAGGTGGAATTGTTGGAATGCGGAAACAATTTGGAAATGGTCATTAAGCTGCTACACCAGCGGTTCACAAACTTTTTTTTATTACCACTTTTGGTTATCCCCCTGCAAAAAGCACAAGAAACTTCATTTTACTGAGCATGAGAATAATTATTCAAAGTTTATAAACATAATAATAGTATATTTCTATATGTACAGCGCCTTATGTATAAGTTAAACACATATGATATTGGTCAATTCACACAGCACGGATCGTCAAACGCTGGTTCTCTGAGCAAAAAAATATCGACCTTCTGGATTGGCCAAGTAAGGGTTGTGATATGAATCCAATCGAGAATATATGGGCCAATATTGTAAATGTGTGGGAACCAACGGAAGAACCAACAACGGACCAGCTTTTATGACACACATTTAGTGAGTGGGAGGTGCTGAGGAAGGATCAACAGCTGGTATATAATCATTTTGCTTCTGTACCACATCGACTGCAGGAAGTCATAGACAACAACGGTAGCTGAACAAGATATTAAATTTGTTGTGTTCATGTACAAAATATCTCTCAAATACAATGGTAATTAGGAATGTGTAACACCTTTTCAAATTTGTCAAATATCATCGTTTAAATAACATTTATGATGCTGCCTCAATACAAAACATTCTTCGTTTCTAAATAATATTTCTCTTAGTGACTGTTTATTACTATATCATTGTTGCTGATCTAGAAATAGCATTTGCTCCGGATATAACAATGTCATACCAGTAGTATCCACTCAGCTGTCTTCCATTTGTCAATTGGAAGATATTTTAAGCAGTGACGTATGAAACCTACAGATACTCATCAATCTGGTAATGTTATAATGTTATTAAAATTTAATATGCATCAAAACATTGTTTTTTCATTCATAAACCGCCTATGTATATATATATATATATATATATATATATATATATATATATATATCTCAGGTTTTTGCTGTGTCTTTGTTATAACACAAAATAATATCTGAATCTATGTTCAATATTAAATGTAAATAAATAAATGAATCAATTTGGAATTTGCTCAGAGCGCAATAATGCCTACCAACGGCTCTGTTTTTATACAATGAAGCTTCAGTTCGTTCAGGATAACGCTTGCCAGTACCATGAACACTGTCATTACGTCCGAAGGTTTTTTTTTTAGTTTTTACAAGACCATTTTTTTATTCACTTCATTGTTAATATATATCCCCTTCTTGAATTTAGATTTAATTATTCATTTATGTTTCCTTCGTAATATGTAAAGCAGAGTGATGAATGGAAATAATTATGTTCTAAAGACATTTGGCAATGAGTCAACCAACCAACCAATCAGCGGTCACTCACTAAACATTCATTCATAAAATGTTACAACCGTTTGTATTACACACAACAAATATATGCCAGGTATGGCTATCTGTTCTCGAGAGTGTCTTAGAATAATGAGCGCATCTGTACAGTTGCCCGTATATGTAATGTTCCTCGCCTCACAGGCGACTCCGTACATGTGGCAACGCCGCAGTGATGGTCATGGTATCCAAACTGGAGAAAGGTGGGGTGGAGGGGGGATAACTGCGTCCAACAATATACGCGTATAACACAGACATATATATCTAAAAGACATTTGAATGTGCAGTCATTGACATACAGGTAATTATAGTTTATTTGTCTTATCCAGTAATAAGGTTCCATTATGATCACTGCAAGTCTATATGAACAGCTACCACAATACAACTTTTTATATACTAGTGAATTTGAACCAAAAATAGACATTACACAATCAACCTCTACACTCCTTCATTCCCCTTCCCCACCCACCAGTCTCGCGTATATTAAATCATTATGTAACAATACTAGTAAAGCTGTTTGTAGGGTCCGTGTGCAGCTGGAGAGGGAGAGGAGAGGATGGGAGAGAGAAGGAGAAAGCGAGGGAGAGGGGCAGAGAGTGTGGGTGAACAGATACTTAAATTGGCAAGTGGCTTATCGATTGTAACACAAACTACCTGTAAAAGTTTCGATCCAAATAACAGTAACTGATTATCAAAATCCCATAATAATGTTTCACACCGAGACCGTGAGCTTCTTCTGTATTGCCGGTCTCCAGTCAACTACCCCCCCCCCCCTTGACATGCCGCCCGGCCGCCGACCCAAGCCATTGAATGACGTCACCATCACGTCACTGTCACGTGGCCACCCCGGGCCAGCGACCTAGCGGAGGCCGGGAGAAGTGATCCTTATAATAATAAATAATCTACGGTTATACTAGCATAAACATATATATTTATATATACTTATAAATGTATACAATATTATACTAATGTTTGTGAAATGACGTTGATAGTCCAAACCGAGGTGTTGACATGGTTACTGGCATGATCTATGCTCATACCATATTTCTACACCATATGACGAACACCGACTCTGAAAATGAATCCAGCTCAAGATAAAATTGCACAGCGAGGGCGGATAATTGGTGTGCGGGAAGCAGGCCTCTCTGTAGCTGACATAGCCATGGAGCTGGGAATTTCTAAACCTACTGTTCGACGCTGGGTGCAGAGGTGCAGGAGACTGGGAATCTGCTCGATCGTCCTAAGTGTGGGGCGCCAAGAAAGACCACCCCAGAAGAAGACCAGAGAATAATCAATGAAGTGCAGAACGATCCTATAAACAACGCAGTCGCCATCCGGGAGACACTACATATGGGCGTGTCAGTGGACACCGTAAGGAGACGGTTACATGAAGCAGGATATCACCGCCGTACTCCTCCAAAAAAGAGAGGCAGGCTCGAGGAACGACATCGTCAGGCCAGGCTCCAGTTTGCTCGCCAGCATATAAGTGATGATCTCACATACTGGAGCAGTTATCTTCTCTGACGAGAAGACGTTTGCGTCTACAACTCACGGCCGTCTTTGGTGTTGGCGACAGGACAACACGAAATATGCCCGCCAAAATATTTACGAAGTGGCACGGAGTGGGCACGTGACGGCGAATGTGTGGGGATGGATGCACCTGCAAGGACTAGGAGAGCTGACTGAGATCCACGGGAGGTTTACGGCAGACCAATATATAGATATCATGGATGAGGTGATGCTGCGTTCTGTACGCGCGTATGCCTTGCCCTATCATGACTATCATGAGCAGATTATCTTTATGCAGGTATGTTGTATTTGTGTGTTATAGAATATTATACTATTACTAGAGTAGGATTTATGTATTACACGCATTTGCATGTCCGGTTTCCACATTTACATGGGACGAATAATGGTCATAAATGTTCTTTAATTCTTTCAGTACTATAACAACACTTTAGGATTTTATTCTGGATAACTGCAGACTGTATTATTTGTATAACGGCACACAATTACATTTAGCTGAGAGAAACCCCTAATACATAGAGGTTAAAACCTATCTCGAATAGTGGGTTACTGATGAAGTGTATGGATGAGATATAATTTTTCTTTTAATATTTAAAATCCATTTGCAGGACAACTCTTCCATCCACACCGCCAGGATTGTTAGAAAGTGGTTCAAGGAGCAGTGAAATCTAGAACTACTGGACTAGCCTTGTAAGGGGTGTGACCTCAACCCCATTGAGAACATGTGGGGGAATGTGGTGAACTCGTGGGAGCCTGGGTAGTAGCGGACCAGCCGCCAGCTGCTGGATCACACTATGGCTGAGTGGGAGTTGTTCCGAAGGAACCCACACATCATACGTAACCATGTTGCAGCCTATGCCACACAGATTACAAGATGTAATAGACAATAATGGGGGATGGACCAAATACTAACTATGAACCGGGTATAGCTATGCCATTTATGTTAACCTATGGCAAATTGTGAGCGTTTTGTATGATAAACTTTTCTAAAACATTCTCAACCATTGCATATTTGTTGTAATAAAGAATTGGTGCTTTATTGTATATATATATATAATATATATATATATAATATATATATATATATATTCTTTGTTAAGATCTAATAATATCTCCACATTGATAATGCAACAAAAAATCTGGAAAATATTAATAGGTTTATCTGTCCATCGTGATTAAATCATCTCTCGACATTGATAATACAAATACAATCTGGAAAAAACTATTAATATATTAGGCATCAACCACAAACCGGTGGTGATATCCTGCTTCATGCAACTGTCACCTTACAGTTTCCACTGACACCCCCAGATGTAATCTCTCCTGGACGGCGACAGCAAGTAACCATGTCAACACCACGGTTTGGCCCATCAACATCATTTCACAAACATTAGTATAATATGGTATGAATTTATAAGTATATATAAATATGTTTATGCTAAATGCAAAAAACTTAACTTTTTTCTACGTAAAGGTCAAAATATGATAATTAAAACCCACTCTAATAGACAGAGTTTATTTCCACAACAGTTTCGATGCCCACTGGCATCCTCTTCGGGTGGATACAGAAAAATGAATGAACCAAAAACAAGACTGAAAACAGTTCAGAGACCATTAAGAAATTCGCACCTAGGTTAGATCCCGTTCTCCCCACACTGGAAGGTCATTTTTTATTTTTTTAAATTAAAGGGACACGCTTATAAGTACATTTGCACAAATTTAAAACTATCTCCTTGTTCTATACATAGAGATTCTATTATTTTTTTACATAATTATTACATTTATTATTAAATTTATTACATTTAATATTGCATTATTATTTATTACAGAAATTATGAGTTTATTATTACATTGATTATTACATTGTTGTTTATTATACAGAAATTATAAACCGAAAAACGAATGAAAAAAGCGAGAAGGAAACAATCCAGAGACCATTAAGAAATTCGCACCTAGGCTAGATCCCGTTCCCCCGACTCCAGAAGGGCATTTTTATTATTAAACGGTCCCGCTATAAGTACATTCGCACAAATTAAAACTATCTTCTTGTTCTATACATACAGATTCTATTATTTTGACATAATTACTGCATTTATTATTGCATTTACGTTTTTTAACATTTATTATTGCATTTACGTTTTTTAACATTTATTATTATTACCTTTACACTAATTATTACATTTATTTTATTACCTTTATTATTACACTTATTGCATTTATATTTATTTCCACATTTATTACTTCCATTATTACATTTACATTTACGTTTATTATTCCATTTACATTTTACCGAAAAAAAAAAAGAATGAACCAAAAGCGAGTAAGGAAACAATCCAGACACCTTTAAGAAATTCACACTTAGGTTAGAACCCGTTCACCCGACGCCGCCGTAAGGGATTTTTTGACCAAGAATCTCATTAAAGGGTAATAAATTTAATAATAAATGTAATAATTATGTAAAAAAATAATAGAATCTGTATGTATAGAACAAGAAGATAGTTTTAAATTTGTGCGAATGTACTTATAAGCGGGTCCCTTTAATAAAAATGCCCTTCCAGTGTCAGGAGAACGGGATCTAACCTAGGTGCGAATTTCTTAATGGTCCCTGGACTGTTTTCCCTCTTGTTTTTGATTCATTAGTTCTGTAGAAATAAACTCTGTCTATTAGAGTGGGTTTTAATTATCATGTTTATGCTAGTATAACCGTGGATTATTCTTATGTAATTTTGAGAATCAGTTACTGTTATTCAGATCGAAACTGTTAACAAGTTGTTTGTGTAACAATCGATAAGCCGTTTCCCACTAACTCGCTCTGCCCCTCTACCTCGCTCTCACATTGTCTCATTTTTTTCTCGCTCAGTGTCAATATATATATATATATATATATATATATATATATATATATATATATTTTAAGTTAGTAAAGGTTTAAAGCTGCACATGGACTCTACAAACAGCTTTATTAGTATTGTTACATAATTATTTAATATACGCGAGACTGGTGGGTGGGGAAGGGGAATGAGGGAGTGTGGAGATTAGTTGTGTAATGTCTATTTTTGGTTCAAATTCACTAGTATATAAAAAGATGTATTATGGTAGCTGTTCATATAGACTTGCAGTAATCATAATGGAACATTATTACTGTATAAGAGAAGTAAACATGGAGTTCAACGCTGTTCACGATCATATTAATTGTTTATCTTTATGAACACAGACATCACATTATAATTACCTCTATATCAATGTTATATGTTGTTAGACTCGGTTGTCCCCCTTCCACCCCACTTTCCCTCAGTTGGGGTACCTTGACTATTGTAGTCCCATTCCCCCCTTTTATAATTCATTATTTACTTTACTTTCTATTATCACGCGTTTTCTCTGTGTCTCTATACGAAGCGGGCCGACGGTTGAGCCATTACACTTTCGGAAAATGCAGTGGAGACGGGGATAAATTATACACTTCTATTTACTATTTACTGACCTTTTATTTATACCGAAACACTTTAGACAAACGGGGTAATGCGAGGGGGAAATTAGCGTTAACATTTAGCCGGAGAGAGACACGAAAGAATATTCTAAATTTACAAAAACATCGTAATACAAAAAAAAAAAAAACACCTTATTAGGCAAACGGCCGTCCGATAACTCGTTTTTGGGCATTCACCCTTTTCTCTAGACCCATTTCGGGGTGTTACCAATTTGTATTTTTATATTTTTATATTTCACAAACCATTATTATTTCTTATATAACAAAACTTAATTGAACATTATTAAATTCTTATAAACAAACATTTAATTCTTAATTAGACATTACTACACTATCACTGCGGCGTTGCCACATGTACGGAGTCGCCTGTGAGGCGAGGAACATTACATGTGCGAGCAACTGTGCATGCAATAACATTAAATGGTTGAGCCTTTTCTGAGTCATGGTTGGTCTCAGATAAGTTTTGATATGCCTGAGACTACTAAACGAACGCTCACCACTGGCTTTGGTGGCTGGCATCACTATAATTAACTTTGCTAAGGTGATCACAGAGGAGATAGGAAATTGCTGACCAGGTAGGGTTATCTGTTCAAGGGTACCCGTGAACACAAAGTTGGTACTGAAGGTTGTTAGATGTGTATGTAGTCTTGCAGGAAGGAAGTCTGAGCCATAGAATGAGGTTACACTCTTATTTCTGCTGTGAACATCTGTCCTTTTGCAACCTTGATAAGCAACTCTTCACAATGGACATATATTTTGTAGTCTGCTTGGTTGAACCTACCGGTTATGGACATTATAATGAGGTCCAGAGCTTCATACTATGTCTTTCTGTAAAGATCTTTAGGAGCTTGGTAACCTTCTGGTGGAGCACAACCCTCTTCTAGCCTAGCCCTAACTCTTCTAAATCGAAGAAGTGAAGGTTCATCTACTTGATTGGAAGCACCTAGTGATAGAACTTTCTTCCATAAAAGGCTAAACCCTTCATCATTTTGCATATTTCGAAGAGTTTTAACAGTCATACCAGCAATAGCCTGTTTCAATGATCAAGATGACACTAAATTTCACTTCGTCAGAGAGTCTATGAGAAAGATCACTAGCTCAACCCACACAGGTCTACAGCCAACCAAAAAACATGTATTTTTTTAAAAAGTTGAATCAATAAAATAGCAGAACCCAGGAACAAACCCTATGATTTAGCTGAATATTGGTCAGGCCAAAGCCTTCTGACGGCCTTGTGTTAGATCTAATGTTGATCTCTTCTGACCACTTGTATATTCTGTTTGTGTCCCTCTGCAAGGCCTCCACTTCTTTCGCATCGCTGATTTTTCTGCTGATCTTTGTATCGTCTGTATCGTCTGCAAAGGATGTTACTATCCTATTGTTGTTTACTTCATTGTCAATGTCTGTTAGTATGATAATGGAAAGGAGCATGGCCAATAGTGTTCCTTGTGGTAGTGAACTGCGTACTTCCGATTCTGATAATGTTATACTTTGAATTTCAACGACCTGCAGACGTTCTCTGAGGAAGTTATAGATCCATTTTCCAACTTTGCTGTTATTCCCATACATTTCATTTTATGCGCTATTATGTATACCATGATCACATTTGTCGAAAGCTTTAGCAAAATCCGTGTACAGTATATGATATCATAGTTTTCATTGCCTTCAAGGGCGTCTAGGATATTGTTATAGTGCTCTATAAGTTGTGATAGGCATGATCTTCCTGATGGGAATCCATGCTGATTTTCGTTTAGTCTTTCCATTGTCTCCAAGACATATATATATATATATATATACACACACACACACACACACACACACACACACACACACACACACACATATATATATATATATATATATATATATATATATATGTTAAACACAGACCGTGCATGGAACAAGGAACTCTTCTGGGAAAATTAAATCCACTATAGTCCGAATAAGTAATGGTAAATGACAAATACCATAGTTTTTTCCTTTTCATGATTTTAGCCCGACGTCGGGCTAAAATCATGAAAAAGGAAAAAAACTATGGTATTTGTCATTTACCATTACTTATTCGGACTATAGTGGATTTAATTTTCCCAGAAGAGTTCCTTGTTCCATGCACGGTCTGTGTTTAACATATAATGTTCTCAGGGAACCATTCTGAGTTTGTGTATATATATATATATATATATATATATATATATATATACATATACACACACACACACACACACACACATATATATATATATATATATATATATATATATATGTGTGTGTGTGTGTGTGTGTGTGTGAATTTAAGTTGTATATATCAATGTTATGAAAAAGTAGTATCGTAATAAATAGCTTCTTTGTAAGTGTGGTGGGCGTAAAAACTAAAATTAATTTCCGTTCCAAAATAGTTTTAGTTATTAATTAATTTATTTTACAAAACATTTTCTTGATAAAAAAAAAATCATTACTTTTTTTTTTGCAAAAATATATCAATAAAAAATATACTTTTGTAAAATTATAAATATCCCTCAATAATTGCGAAGCAAAGCAACCCTGAGAGAGAGATATATATATACAGTATATATATATATATATATATATATACAGTATATACGATGAATAAAACCACGAAGGAAAGGAAACACAGAATGGTGCTCAAGCGCTTTCGTCTAATGACATCCTCAGGAACAGTGTTCCTGAGGATGTCGTTAGACGAAAGCGCTTGCGCACCATTCTGTTTCCTTTCCTTCGTGGTTTTATTCATCATAAATATTTTTCACGTGTTACTTTCGTGAAATAATTTTCATATATATATATATATATATATATATATATATATACACACACCCACACACCCACTTTAATTTATTAAATTAATAAAGTGTGTGGTAGATCTGAAATGTAAGTATACTGTGACTCCTTACAGATTATGTAAGGTCCATAATCACTAAATTATATATAATTATATACAATTTTATTCTCGTTTATTTCATATCTTTAAAATAAATTCAAAAGTTTAACTTATCATTTAGAAGTTATTACGAAGTACGCTTAATCTTTGCTCATATTCTCTTTGTCAATCAAGAATACAGGGTGAACAAATAAATATTAGTGCATGATCATATTGAATTTATATACCGACCATATCAGTTTATTAGTTTGTGCTTAACATCCTAAAAGAGAAAAATGTGTACTTTTGAAGCTCTGAATTCTAGTCTAATGCTTTATTTTTTTCCCTTGCACACCCGGTTCCGGTTCCCAGTTTCCGCCAATCGCATCAGTGCCAGAATCAAATCCGATTTCGCAGTTGTAATCTCATCTGATATATATATATATATATATATATCGTAAAGAACGACGCTTTGTATAGGAGAATTATCCGCGCAAGATGAGAGCGAAAGAACGAAACAAATGAAAAAATAAGGTACCCACCCGGGAATCGAACCCGGGATCTTACGATTGCCGGTCAGATATGATAACCACTACACCACAGGCCTCACCCAAACAAATGTCGTAATTCCTCTACATACGCGCAGAAACCAATGCCCCCAAAGGGGCACCTCCCGCTTGCCGTAACATTATATACATTATAACTGCAAACACGCAGTATAATTAACGTAAAGAACGACGCTCTGTATAGGAGAATTAACCGCGCAAGATGAGAGCGAAAGAACGAAACAAATGAAAAAATGAGGTACCCACCCTGGAATCGAACCCGGGATCTTCCGATTGCCGGTCAGATATGATAACCACTACACCACAGGCCTCACCCAAACAAATGTCGTAATTCCTCTACATACGCGCAGAAACCACTGCGTGTTTGCAGTTATAATGTATATAATGTTACGGCAAGCGGGAGGTGCCCCTTTGGGGGCATTGGTTTCTGCGCGTATGTAGAGGAATTACGACATTTGTTTGGGTGAGGCCTGTGGTGTAGTGGTTATCATATCTGACCGGCAATCGGAAGATCCCGGGTTCGATTCCAGGGTGGGTACCTCATTTTTCATTTGTTTCGTTCTTTCGCTCTCATCTTGCGCGGATAATTCTCCTATACAAAGCGTCGTTCTTTACGTTAATTATACTGCGTGTTTGCAGTTATAATGTATATATATATATATATATATATATATATTATATATAAATATATATATATATATATATATATATATATATATATATATATATATATATATATGTATATATATATATATATATGTGTGTGTGTGTGTATATATATATATATACACACACAATATACAAATATACTGCAATTTCGTCCCTCGTGTATGACACTATCTTAGATTGAGTATGTGGAATGTACATTCTGATAATTATATGCTTAAGATTATTAATTACAAAGTATAAATCACATTTAAAACTCAGCGATAAAACCTTGTATGAATAAATCTTCTTTATCTTCGATGTTTTATGATCTATCATTTAGGAGCAATGAAGAGTGTTTGTAACCCTTGTTTTGCATATTATTCTACAACCCCTCGTCATTATTTTTGGGGGAGGGTGGTTGTTTTCAAAATAAACTGTACACCAAAGAACTCGCTTATACGTGTTTCTAAAAATACAATCGGGAAGTTTTTACGATGTTAATTAATCAGTGGATTACTTATTTTAAACTCGAGACTAAGTATATGAAACGGGAAAATAGCAGAAGCTTAATACTGATGTTAGAAGCATATATATTCCGAGGAAATGTACTTAATGATTTAGTATTTTCATTTGATTATAAGTTAGATTAGTTTGTGGTTCGGTAAGTGACGTTTTTGTATTTCGACTAAAACGAATAGATTCTATAGCTAATAAATATTGCGTGTTTGGATAGTAATGGAAGTTCGTTCTTCTCCTACTAGAATGGGTCAGCTAGTTCATATTAAAATACTTCCTATATTACTCTACAATAACGGGTGACTCTTTTCCCTCCAGAATGTTACCTAATAATATTTCGTCAACAAAATTTGGGATTTATTTGCCTATTCCTTTCCTTGGTATTGGTTATATAACTTCACCCATTGGATCTTTCTCCATGACCAGTTGGTCTTGAAAAATCCAATAAGTCGCTCCTCTCGGAAGTGGACTGATGCAGAAAATCCGTGGCCTCTATCTGTTCTTCGTACAATACAAAAGTCTTCTTATTGAATATTCTGGATAAAGTATAGTTTTATAAAATGTATAATATTCTCACTGAAATAGGGATTTATATATTATACTCGCAATAAGTATTAGAATTATAAACTAGAATAATGAAGTGGCTGTATAACTTCTTCATGAAAAACTAAATCGTGATCTCTTTGACCTCGTAAGTTTGTCTGCATGAACTTTTAATATGCGTATTACAGTATATCATAAATTACCCAGATATGTAATTCATACTCAAACGCACAAAATAAAATACACGCCTTGTTTGTCTCTTTTGAACAGATCTTGTAAAAGTGCTTCTCTGATGAAAGAAGTAACTTAGAATGTTCTTCATCTCGTCAGGAGTAATTTATAATTGGTAATCTATTTCTTTATCTTCATCATTCTTATTTAAATGTAAGACTTTTAATATTACAGTTTTTGGTACTTTTGCATTATCCTCCCAACACTAATTTTTTTTTATAACGGCTAACGCCTGCGGCGGGCTGTTTTTACCGTAACCTAACCTAACCTATAACCAAACCTAACCTAACCTAACCTAATACCAACACTAATTTTTTTTATAATGGAAGGAAAATAAACTACCATAACCAAAACCAAACCAACATTATATAAAAAAATTAGTGTTGGAAGGATAATGCAAAAGAACCCAGTTTTTATATTTAATAAATAAACTTATCTTTTCTATATATAAATTATGAATTTTTTTTTACTTTAAACTGAATAGAGGAGAGACAAGTGGGAATCATGTGGGCATCATCATCATCTTCTCCACCTCCTCCTCCTCCTCCTTTCTCTTTAGTTGGCCCTCTCTGCGTGTCTTCCAATCCATGAGAAATGTCGTCGTTCGGTTGGTCACATTTTTTGTCATATTTTACGGGGCCTGTTGACATCTTTTTGGGGTTAATATTCCCCAAAGTCTAGGTTCTAACCCTTAAACCAAGAGAGAGAGAGAGAGAGAGAGAGCGTGCTAGCATACAAAGAAGTCTTGACAGAACATGTTTTGGTTGAGCCCGAGTTTATTTGATCTCTCGTTACGCTTCCCTTTTATTGTTCTTTCTTCTTTATCTTAGTCTTCTACTATAATCTCTCTTTCTCCTTATTATTTTTTCGGTATGAAACATCTTTAAGTTAGTATAATAAATTAATATATTAGTACAATATATAACATAGTAATAATAATAATTTCTGCAACAGCAAATAATATTTAGCAAAAACCTTTCAAAATTGTCCATTGATTCCCAATACATTTTTACCTATCTTCAGCTCTTCCCTTTCCTGCTAATGGTTACTGTTTGCTGAAAGATTTACAGTACCATTTGACGACTATTTTATATACTATGTTTACAATTACAAATTGATGGAAAGTATGAGTTTCGAATGATGTATGATTTAGTATGAGATTTATTTCTTTCACCACTGATCTTATTTTTTTCATAGTGTTGCTCGCCGAAGCAAAAATTAATTTTTATGCTATTCATACGATTCTGATAGTGTATAGACAAACGAACGACTATATAAATCATATACAGGGTGTCCGAGAATTATCTGTACAATGTTTGGCTGTTATTAAAAGTCAACCATGAAGTGTAGAAATTCCAGTGTTGTCCCATTTTACAGAGAATCTCATTAAGTTTTTTCTGATACCAAGTTTTGACAAGTTTTTTAGAAATTCCAGTGTGTCCGAACATTATCTGTACAATTTCATCTTTTAATAAAATTCTTGATAACACACGTAAAATTCTTAAACAAGATTATTTAGAATCTGTAGTTTCAAAAGTTTCTTTTATTAAAGTAACGTTGTTACAAACATTCGATATGTGCACCATTAGTGATTCGCAAAACATCCAATCGATACTCCAAATGTTGCCATGTACGCTGCAGCATATCCACATCAATTCGCTCAATAGCAGCTGTGATTCTTGCTTTTAAATCATCAATGTCTGTCACCCGCGTACATTTCTAAAAAACTTGTCAAAACGTGGTATCAGAAAAAACGTAATGAGATTCTCTGTAAAATGGGACAAAACTGGAATTTCTACACTTCATGGTTGACTTTTAATAACAGCCAAAAATTGTACAGATAATTCTCGGACACCCTGTATATTACGCGTAATGTGGATAGTTGGCTAATGTTGACATTACGCAAGATATTGCCTAATGTTGATATTAAAAATTCCCACATTACGCATAACATACGCTACCTAACCTAACCTAACATTAGGTTAGGTTAGGTTAAGTTAGGTTAAGTAACATGTTACGCGTATCAACATTAGGTAACTAGGCAATAGCTTGTACAAGCGGTAGCTCCCTATCGCCCTCCGGGCAGGTAGCAGTATATGTCACAGTATATGTAGCAGTATATGTCACAGGCTCACAGCTAGCTATATATATATATATATATGTATATGTATATATGTATATGTATATTGGTACTTACGTATTATCGGGACTACCAAACTATTATCGGGATTACCAAATTGTTTATCATGTATTTTTGCTCTCGTCATTTTCGTTTTCGAAGTACTTACATTCACTTGTAAGAGATATTAAATAGCTCGTGCTCGGCCGCGGAGTGACCTAAGACCAGGAAACTTGACAGAGCACATCGGCAGCTCATTGGGCTATCAGTCGGTGGTCGTTGCAGAATTTTTCGATGTGCCGTTTAGTCTGTGCACGGTTCCAAAGAAAGTGGACAGACACACAGACACATTTTAGCTCAATAGTATATAGGATAATGTCAATATTAGGCAATTATACACATTACACGTAACATATATGCATATATATATATATATATATATATATATATATATATATATATATATATATACACACACACACACACACACAGTGTATACAGTGTATATATATATATATATATAATATATATATAAATAACATACCGACGATCCCCCGATATCACGCCCCTGGACTTCTTCTTGTGAGGATTTGTAAAGGATTATGTGTACTATACTCCTGTTGCTGACATTGACACTATTCGTGCAAGAATTTGCGATGCCATCAACAGTGTCACGAGAGATATACTAACGAACGTATGGCGTGAACTCGAATTTCGCTTGGATGTGCTACGTGTAACTAACGGCGTACATGTTGAGATTTAATGAGAAACATAATAAACTTCATGTGTTACACCACAACATGCAAAACAAAGCATTACTGTGTCTTCTCTGGATTTCATGTAATTAAAGTTTGTAATCGGGAAAGGACTTTGTGTACACCCTGCATATATTGCGTATTAAATTCTTATTTAGCTGAAACACGCATCACTTTGAAAATGAGTACACGAAAAGAAAAAGGATACAGTAATTAAGAAATTTGCATTTATAAAATGTTTACAGAAAGTGGAACAGCGAAAAATATGCAGTCAAAGTCCCTGCTGACTATTCAAAAATATTATATTCACTCTCGCACGCAATTTTACCTCACAATTTTCACTTCTATAACACTTTAGGGAATACCTTAACCTTGTGAAAAACCATACTTATCAAAAAAAAACTGTCATCAGTTGTCGTAACCATGAAGTTTGCATGCAGAAATCTTTTATAAAATAAGTGCAGGAATTTTAGTTTTAAGATTTCGTTGTGTACATCTCTGAACGCAGTGTGGTTTGGCTTATAAGCATTCATGAACGAATAAATCAGAAATGTTTCAGATTGTTTAACGTTTGTTCTCTCTTAATTCGGATTCTCGGGGAAGGGATAAAAGCCGAGCCACGTGGGGACAGAGGTTTATCACCGAGACCCGACCCCAACGAGAAGGGCAATCCAACGGATTTGGATGTATATGCAAATGGTTGGGTTCCTCTTTCGCTAGGTCGAAAATGTTTGGATTCGTTTCGCGGGATGGTGCGACTTTTGTAAGGCAGATTCGAAGACGCTTGCTAAAGTTGAACCACGAGGTGGGTCATAAAATTGGGACTTCGAATCTGTTAACTATATTTAAATGTATTTTTGGGAAGAAGGAGGGGCCTATACTCGGAAATCAGGTCCAGCTCCAATCAGGGGGCCCAGGATCCTGGGAAACGTAGTAAAGACGCCTTCTTTCCCTCTTGTATGGGTAATAGCCTTCTGCGGGACGGTCTTTGGAAAA
Source organism: Bathynomus jamesi (assembly GCA_023014485.1). Lineage (NCBI taxonomy): Eukaryota > Metazoa > Arthropoda > Malacostraca > Isopoda > Cirolanidae > Bathynomus > Bathynomus jamesi. The sequence goes on from JAJOZX010008708.1 coordinate 41,413, forward strand.
ACAAATGGTTTGATAGGCTTTCAGAACATTGGAATGCGGGGTCCTTCAAAATTGTAAATTAAATTCGAAAATTGTTAAGTCAGTTGTAGTCGTTCCTCCTTGAAGTTAACTGTGGCTAAACAAACCCCATTTAGACTTGTGGTGTAAGAAAATTTAAAACTGAAAGTATAAATTGTCTCCAAATTGAAATTAAGAACTTGTATTGCATTTCATTCGTTTACGCGGAAACTTGTGCATAAAAATTTTATTGTTAGCGACCTTAACCGAGAACTTGATTGGATCGTAATTAATGTTAGCCAACGGACCAAGAGTTTTATGAATTTTCAATGAACGTAATTGGGTTCAAGGGGAAGGTTAAAACTGTAAGTAAGTTTGCGACCTATTTTGCCTGACCCGTCAATAATTTTGGGAAGGACCTGAAAATTATGAGACTCTTGGTTTTTGGTTGTCTGTTCTGGAAATAAATCTGCGGGACTCGCGCAGAACTGTTGAGAATAACTTCTAAACTTTGTAAGTAATTCATTCTTTCCAATTTCTTTGTCGATTTTAATAATGTCATTTAGTGCTAAGTTTTATTGTTACTAAAATATAAAGCCTCTCTATATAAATTACTTAAATTCAGATAACTGAACTTTTTCTTTGGATTTATAATTGAATTGTATTTTACGGAAAATTGGTAAATTTAAACGATTTAAATTCAGATAACTGTGACCTTTGTCTTTGAATTTAAGATTGGATTGCATTGTATGGAAATTGATAAATTTACTTCAGAATAAATTTCTAAATTCATGTACTGTTTCGAGTAACATTTAATAAACTTTATAAGAGAGCGTGTGTTATTTTAGATACCTTGCAATAGGCCTCTCTTGTTAGCTGAGGGTGAATTAACATTCAAAGTAGGCTTCTGGAAAGCCGAAGAATTTACGCCTATCAATTTAAAGGGCCATCCGTCTGGATAGGCCGAGTCATCCTGGACGAAAATAAGAAATAATTTGAAATAGAATTAAAGGGTACGCCCAACTTAAAGGGTGTCAGTGAAGTGAATTAACGTAATTAAAAGGGTGTCCAGTACCATAAATAAATAAACGGGTTGGGCACTATACAGTATATGCTAAAAAGAAGGAAAAAAAATCCAATAAAGTTGTTTAAAAATTGTGTTTAAAAATTTTGTTACCCTGAGCTTACTATTTTGATTCATGTTTATGATTTTTTCTTTCTCTCCTAAATGCACCACGAAAGTATAAGGCATTTAATTCTGTACAATGGTATAACACATATATGAATTTTCTGAGTATCGAAATTAACAGATAATAAGAATATGTTTACATTTTGACAGTTTATTATTATTACTGAATGAACAAAATCTAAGAAAAACACTTCATTTACGACCCAATTCATATATAAAATATTCATGATACACTAAACCACAAAAACAAACGCAATCATCCACCGACAACAAAATATAACCCCAAAATTTTATGTCGTCTTAGATATTATATATATATATATATATATATATATATATATATATATATATATATATATATATATATATTTCTCTCCTAAATGCACCACGAAAGTATAAGGCATTTAATTCTGTACAATGGTATAACACATATATGAATTTTCTGAGTATCGAAATTAACAGATAATAAGAATATGTTTACATTTTGACAGTTTATTATTATTACTGAATGAACAAAATCTAAGAAAAACACTTCATTTACGACCCAATTCATATATAAAATATTCATGATACACTAAAGTCTAAACCACAAAAACAAACGCAATCATCCACCGACAACAAAATATAACCCCAAAATTTTATGTCGTCTTTGATATATATATATATATATATATATATATATATATATATATATAAACTCAGAATGGTCCCCTGAGAAACTTATATGTTAAACACAGACCGTGCATGGAACAAGGAACTCTTCTGGGAAATTACATCCACTATAGTTCGAATAAGTAATGATAAATGACAAATACTATAGTTTTTTTTTTTCATGATGGAAAGCCCAACTGGGCACCGGGTTACTCGCAAAGAGGCCCAAAATATAGGTTCCCTCACCAGCTACCTGCAAAGCAGACGTGTTATGTGCCTTGAAAAGTGGACGCTCAATGTCCCGGTTGAGGTTTAAGTTTTGTTTTTTGGCTAAAAATACAATAGTTACCCCTTTTTCTTTGATGTATTCAATCCGACGTGAATGCAACGAGTTTCTTGCGTATATTGAGGTTCTGAATGTAGTAGGCTAGGTATAAACTGTAAACCCTAGATCCTGTTCTAAAGCTAGATCCTATCTGCTTTGAGATAGCTGGTGAGGGAAGCTATATTTTGGGCCTCTTTGCGAGTAACCCGGTGCCCACGTTGGGCTTTCCATCATGAAAAAGAAAAAACTATAGTATTTGTCATTTATCATTATTTATTCGAACTATAGTGGATGTAATTTCCCAGAAGAGTTCCTTGTTCCATGCACGGTCTGTGTTTAACATATAAGTTTCTCAGGGGACCATTCTGAGTTTGTGTATATTAAACGGACGTGTTATGTGCCTTGAAAAGTGGAGGCTCAATGTCCCGGTTGAGGTTTAAGTTTTTTTTTTTGGCTAAAAATACAATAGTTACCCCCTTTTTCTTTGATGTATTCAATCCGACGTGAATGCAACGAGTTTCTTGCGTATATTGAGGTTCTGAATGTAGTAGGCTAGGTATAAGTTGTAAACCCTAGATCCTGTCCCAAAGCTGATCCTATCTGCTTTGCAGATAGCTGGTGAGGGAAGCTATATTTTGGGCCTCTTTGCGAGTAACCCGGTGCCCACGTTGGGCTTTCCATCATGAAAAAGAAAAAACTATAGTATTTGTCATTTATCATTACTTATTCGAACTATAGTGGATGTAATTTCCTAGAAGAGTTCCTTGTTCCATGCACAGTCTGTGTTTAATATATATATATATTATATATATATATATATATGCAATAAATTCACAGAACAACACGTGATATTTTAATAAGCAAAGAACCACAGGGAAAAGGAAAAGAAAACACGAAATCCGAAATCACATCTTCAGGGACAATCACATCTTCAGGGACATCATCTTGTCCCTGAAGATGTGAATATATCACGAAAGCGCTCGGATTTGGCGTTTCCTTTTCCTTTTCCCTGTGGTTCTTTGCTTATATATATATATATATATATACACAATATATTGCTTATTTTAGAAGCGTGTACACTGTAGGCCGGGTCGAAATTTTATACTGAAAAGGTACATAGTGTGATGGGTTTGAATGGAACACAGGAACCCCCTCATGAATTATTTTCGTTGTTTAACGTCTCCTACCCCTGGCACAATTTTTCACTTTTTTACCTATATTGAAAAATATTCAATTTATCCGAGACTTACTCTCATTCAGGTTTTTTGATGACATAAATCTTTATTAACGTTAACGTATAATATTTTATTTAATAATGTACAGTATTAGGAGAATTAATTAAGTACAATATATTCAGAAGAAAAAATTAGAGGCATAATAAATGTGCTAAAATTCAATTCACTTTTTCATTGTTCCTTATCACATCAAAAGCGAAGAAATTTTCAATATCATTAGGAAATTTTATTTCATATGTTTCTTACTCATTCCATTGGGCCTTCCATTCAAACTTGGGCAGTTTTCGCCTTGATTCTAATGAGTTTAAGATAAACTTTTGACGGTTGTCATATCCTATTCTTTCCTGACATGCCTTTGTAACTAGGTTCACTGCCCTTTCCACACTTTGACTGTGGCATGGAAAAGAAGCTATCTCCAGTGGATTACATCGAACCTGTAGTAGCTCATAGTCGCTAAAATTGTTTATCAGCTGTGGAGGAGTAATGATCTCTTTTTGCCAATCGATCATAAAAATCGAAAATATAGTCGATAGTTTAAAAGTAGGCGAGAGTTTAAGTTATCGAGTTTAAGTTATCGATAGAAAACACTAAGGATAGTAACGTAATAGAAGTCCTTGATTTTCGTAGGACTAATTTTGATAGTTTTGCGGATAGGATGAGAGTAGTGGACTGGGATAACTTATTTATGGGTAATGACACAAATTTGCATTGGGAGGCGTTTAAAGAAAGTTTTATGAATATTGAAAGAGAGTTTATTCCTCGTAGGCCCAAGCACGCTAGAAATCATGGTAGGCCCAAGTGGTGGAGTAGGGAAATAGGCGAGTTCATAAACGAGCGTAACAAAGCGTATAGACTTAATAAGCGCAATGGCACGGCGTCTAACTCTAATAGATATATCGAGCTTAGACGTCAAGTTAAAGATCAGTTAGGAATGCTAAGCGTAATTTAGAGATACTTATAGCTGCGAATAGTAAACATAATCCAAAAATTTTTTTTAAATACGTCAGTAATCGTAAGTCGATAAAAGATAACATAGGCCCTCTAGTGGATGTTAACGGCGCTTTGGCTTCTGACGCTCAGGCGATGGCGGGTACTTTCAATAACTTTTTTGCAACAGTTTTTACCGTAGAAGACGTAAATAATGTCCCCGACGTGGACGATATCGTTCATTTAGTAGCGAGACTATTTTGGACGAAATAACTGTTTACGAGGCTGAGATTGCGCATTATATCGATAGGCTAAAAGTTAGCAAGGCTACAGGCCCTGACGCTTTTTATCTCAGACATTTGAAAGATTTGAAAGACGTTATCGTAGGCCCCTTAACGAAGATTTTTAATCAGTCACTCGAAACGGCGATTATTCCTGAAGACTTCAAGTTAGCTAACGTCACGCCCATTTTTAAAAAAGGCGACCGCACGGAACCTAGCAATTATGGGCCCATTAGCTTAACGTCAATTGTAGGTAAACTTTTGGAATCCGTAGTTAGGGATCGTATCATCGATCACTTAGAAAGTAGAGATTTGATTAATAGTAGTCAGCATGGGTTTCAGCGCCATAGATCTTGTTTAACTAATTTGTTAGAATTTTATAACGAAATAGTGCGCGAATACGATAGGCATAGAGCGGCTGACGTTATTTATTTAGATTTTAAAAAGGCGTTCGATACAGTTCCGCATAGAAGATTAATTGCGAAGGTTAAAGCGCACGGTATACGCGGTCAGGTAGCTAACTGGTAAGAGGAATGGCTTCGTGCTAGGAGACAGAGGGTCGTTGTTAATGGTAGTGAATCGGGGTGGTTGGATGTAGGTAGCGGTGTCCCACAGGGTTCAGTGTTAGGCCCATTGCTATTCGTAATTTACATTAACGACATAGATGTAGGATTGACTAGTAACGTGTCAAAATTCGCGGACGATACTAAAATAGGCGGTAAGGTTGTTAACGAGGACGATAGAAATAGGCTCCAAGACGATGTAAATAGGATTATGGAGTAGACGGATAGGTAGCAGATGCAATTTAACGTAGACAAATGTAAAGTTTTGCATGTAGGTTCTCGTAACAATAATTACACGTACACGATGGATGGTAGAGAGTTAGTAAGCGTTGACGAGGAAGTAGATTTAGGCGTATGCGTATCTAAGGATTTAAAAGTTAGGAACCACTGCCTGGAGTCTTGCACAAAAGCTAATAGCATGTTAGGCTTCATAGCGCGTAATTTCGAATTTAAATCGAAGGATATTATATTGCCCCTTTACAAGTCCCTAGTCAGGCCTCATTTAGAATATGCCGTTCAGTTTTGGTGCCCGTATTTGCGCGAGGATATTGATAGGTTAGAAAGGGTTCAGCGTCGTGCCACGAAACTAATTCCGTCATTGCGCAACAAGCCTTATGAAATAGGATGAAAGAGTTAGACTTGCATTCACTCGAAACTAGGAGATTAAGGGGGGAGCTTATTGAAGTTTTCAAAATCGTTAATAACATCGATAACGTAAATTTTGACAAACTGTTCACTTTCGACAATAGCAATACTCGTAATAACGGATTTAAGTTGCGTGGCAGACGTTTCATTACTAATATCGCTAAAAACTTCTTTACGTTTAAAGTAATTGATAAATGGAATAATCTTCCCGCGTCAGTCGTTCACTCTACCAGCGTTAATATGTTTTAGAACCATTTAGATAGGCATTTTAAAAATATTAACGTTGTTTAAAATAAAAAAACAATTAGTAACAGGAGCTCTGGGGGTGGTGGTCGAGGATGAGTCTGTTAACAATTAATGCCAGCGTGTGATGCCAGCAATAAAATAAAAAAAAAAAAAATTAGACTAACATGAACGTAGATGTAGCTCGTAAAGTAAACTAACCCACTTTTTGTTTAACTTTAACTTTACCTACTTTATTTTTTCTTATCCTCTCCTTACTTGCATGTCTGTAACTCTTTTTACTTGCATGTCTGTAGTTTGCATGGTATGACTGTGAGTTAAGACTGTGTTTGCATGGTTTGTAAGCGTTCTTATTTTACTTCTTTTCATCTTTCACCCCTTTCCTATTCTCTCCGACTATTTTTCTGACTTGTCGGCAGTGGCCGGCGGATGATGATGGTGAGTCTCCTTTCTCTTTTTCTGAATGAATGTTAACCCATGAGTGATAGGTGTTGCTACTTACTTAACCCCTTATTTTCTTCTCTTAACCCCCTACTCTTTCCCTTCTCTCGGGCTAACCTTAGAGTGGATCTTAGGGTCTTTGTTAGTCTTAGCTTCTGTAGATCTGTAGATCATCATCATCATCATCATCATTATACAGCTTTACGTTTGACCTAAATTATACAGCTTTACGTGGCTTTTTAGGGGGTTGTGAAACCCTAATTTTTTTTTCCGTCATTGCGCAACATTCCGTCATTGCGCAACATTCCGTCATTGCGCAGTATTCCGTCATTGCGCAACAAGCTTATGAAAATAGGATAAAAGAGTTAGATTTGCATTCACTCGAAACTAGGAGATTAAGGGGGGAGCTTATTGAAGTTTTCAAAATCGTTAATAACATTGATAACGTAAATTTTGACAAAATGTTCACTTTCGATAATAGCAATACTCGTAATAGCGGATTTAAGTTGCGTGGCAGACGTTTCATTACTAATATCGCTAAAAACTTCTTTACGTTTAAAGTAATTGATAAATGGAATAATCTTCCCGCGCCCGTCGTGAACTCTACCAGCGTTAATATGTTTAAGAACCGTCTATAGGCATTTTAAAAATATTAACGTTGTTTAAAATAAAAAAAAACAATTAGTAACAGGAGCTCTGGTGGTGGTGGTCGAGGATGAGTCGGTTGACGATAATGCCAAAAAATTAATAAAAAAAAAAAAATTAGACTAACACGAATGTAGATGTAGCTCGTAGCGTAAACTAACCCACTTTTTGTTTAATTTTATCTATTTTTTTCTTTCTTTTTCTTATTCTCTCCTTACTTGCATGTCTGTAACAGTCTTTACTTGCATGTCTGTAGTTTGCATGGTATGACAGTGAGTTAAGACTGTGTTTGCATGGTTTGTAAGCGTTCTTATTTTACTTCTTTTCATCTTTCACTCCTTTCCTATTCTCTTCGACTATTTTTCCGACTTGTCGGCAGTGGCCGGCGGATGATGATGATGAGTCTTTTTTCTTTTTCTGAATGAATGTTAACCCACGAGTGATAGGTGTTGCTACGTACTTAACCCCTTATTCTCTTCTCTTAACCCCCTACTCTTTCCTTTCTCTCGGGCTAACCTTAGAGTGGATTTTAGGGTCTTTGTTAGCCTTAGCTTCTGTAGATCTGTAGATCTCGGTGTAGTCAGTAGATTGGAAATTGAGGGTTCAAGGAAACTCAAAGTTTCTGGTACCTGAAAACCCTTTTCTTGAAAGGATGACTTTCTGAATAGCTTGCTCCCTAATTTCTAGTCTCTTGTCAGTTACCATTGATATGAGTATATTTTCTGGGTGGGAAAAGTAGGCGTTATTCTTTAATACTGGTTCTATGACTGATCTATGTTGTTCATCTAAATTTCGAAGCAAGCACATTAAATGCCAAAAGTTATATGCACCATCAGTTGCATTAGGATGAGATTTTATCCAAAACCACCCTGGAGCATAGAACTGCATAATAATCTTGACTATATCTTGAAGGTTTTTAACGGGATTTGGCGTTGAGATATATAATCGAAGGACCCTGTTGGCTAGAGTTAGCCAGCGAGCATGGTGAAGGGTACCTGGAGATCGAGTGGACAGATCTTGAGAAGTGTCTCCAGTTTGCACTGCCAGACACATATCATAAAGATATCTTTGATCACTGCTTAGCTCCTTCACAACATTTGCTGGAATTTCTTTAATGTTTCCCTTTACGCGAGAATATTTGACTACCTCCAATTTTGTTAAATCTGTTTTCAGTTTATTCCCAATTGAACCCACAAAAGTATTTGGACCTGTTGTTTTACCATCAATGGCTTTGTAGACGTGCATAAAAGGCAGCTCATTCAAATGCAAGAGGCACACCAACCACTGCACTGGTCTGTTAAGATGAATTTCAACCAGTTTTATGGCTGCACCAATTTTTTCTGTATTTACAGGAGTACCATCACACAGTAAAGCTTTGATAGCATCTGTGCTGTTTGAGTCTGTAATAATAGTTATCAACTCTTTTGCTATGCAGCGAGCAGTTCCATTATCTGGTGTGACATGGTCTTCATAGATGCTTCCAGGTTCTTTCACAATAACATAGTGTTCTTCTTTTATCTTTCCACTTTTAGTTAATGTGTTATCTTTCTTTCCATCAAATCCAGGCACTCCATCTTCAGATTTTCAGATTTAGACCTAAAAGTATTTGTTTCACCCATGCGATTTCTTTCTCTTTCTAATTTCTTTCTGTCAAGCATGTTGGTGTGGTTAAGGATCCCCATATCTTTTAAAGCTGCATTGACTGTTGCAGCTGCAGCTCTACAACTTACACGATAACGATCTGCTGTTAATGCTAGGTTTTTTGGTGTTAATCGTAGGAAAAGAAAATTTCATCCAAATGTCTTCAATATCTTTTCCAACAACCCTGTAACAATCATTTGAGGACTTGCTTCTACTAGTCATAGTTTATATTCAGAAGTAAAATCAAATTATATGTAATTTATAATTTATGATAATTCAAATTATAATTAAAGCAAATGCAAATTATTTCTATTTATCTGAAAAATTATTTCTATTTATCTGAAACATAAAAATATCAAGCATTAAACAAACAACTTATCATGTAACATATAACAACATTAAACATATGCAAATATGAAAGTAAAAAAGGGAGGAGGGGCATGCGATAGGGGTTGTAGGGTAGCACATGCTTGATTTTTTAATATTTTGTTAAAGTGATAAAAAAAAACCTTCTCACATAGTGTACTTTTTAAGAAATAATTTTTTTTTCCCATTTAAATATATGCAAATATGAGGGTAAAGAAGGGGGGGTTGGTTATGTGCTAGGGGTAGCATGGGTAGCACATGCTTGATATTTTAATATTTTGTCCAGATGATAAAATTAAACTTTACACATAGTGTACTTTTTAAGAAATAAAAAAATTTCCCATTTTCGACCCGGCCTGAGTGTACACTGTACAGGTATATTGTAGAATTTCGTACATTGTAAAGTTGTTCCATATATATATATATATATATATATATATATATATATAAAGACCACCGTTTATAAAAAACTGTTCCATTTGACCAATTATGGAACTATTTTAAATCACTTTTATTTCGTAATGTCGACATAATTGGTTAAGAATTGGATTAGAAAGAAAAGTTCTGCCATATAAAACACCGCTTCGAAAAGCTTAATTGCTCTATTTGCTGCTTAAACCGATTATGGAGCACTTTCTTTGTTGGACCATCTTTTCTTTTTGAACCGATTTTGAACCAGTTTATATCGACATTAAAGATAAAATTGTTCAGAATCGTTCAATATGGAACAATTACATTTTTAAAAACGGTGGTCTGTATTTTACAGAAGACCCAAAAATAGCAGACAATTTTCATGATTAAGCGCATTCCCAAGATGAATTTCCGTGGGACTCTTTTACATTCGGATTATGAGACGCTTATTACATAATTTACGGCTATGAGACGCTTATTACTTAACTTACGGGCTATGAGACGCACGTTATTTATAACCTTTCTGTGTTATCAATCGGATGTCCAATTGCAATTGAGTTTTTGAAAACAAGACGAAATACGTATATAACTCGTCACCACATATCATCTGCGGTATTAAAACAAGAATTTAATATTAGAACATGATAGTGGAATATATATATCGGGTGGGCAAAAAAAATGGGAGACCTCGAACTTTGGCTGTAAAATCCAAAGTTATGGTCAGATTTCAATATTTTTTCACACCCCACAACTAAGTAAATTTCCTATACGGTGAGGGGATTTCAAAGAAAACTAATGAAAATTACGGATTTATTGAACATTTCTTTATGCCACTGAAAATTCTCCATTTACACTACTACTGCATTGTATATGCAGATAAAAAGTTACAAAGTACTCGCATATGATGCTACATTGATGTTAAAAAACTGCTCGATATGTTTACCACGAACTTCTACAGCCTTTTTCAGTCTAGGACGGAAACTCATCTATGACTTTATTGATTTGTTCTTGTGGTAGCTCATCCCATTTTTCCAGAAGAAGCTGTCGTAAATGAGCGACATTTCTTACTTTGACCCGATAAATTCTCTGTGACAAATTTTCCCAAAGGCCGTAATCGACAGGATTTAAATCAGGACTGTTTGGTGGCCAAATTTAATACCGCTGCCTGGTATTCTTTTGATATCTCCTGTTTTATCGATTTTCTTGAGAAGCTTGTCCAAACCTCCTTCAGTTGGCTTACGTTAATTAAAATCGCTTTAATTATCAACTTGAACCTATGCTTAGCAAGATTTTTCTGGAATATTTGCCATAAATCCAATTTCTCAGCTAAAATGCTAAAAGATGGCATACAAACCATAAAATTACTTAGTACTAACATACTAAAATTTCATTGTTCTATGTGCCGTATTTGCCGAGATATGAAGGATTTAAAAGGTCTCCCTTTTATTTGGCCGACCCGAGAATGCAGTAGTAGTGTAACGAGAATTTCCAGTGGCATAAAGAAATGTTCAATAAATTTCATTAGTTTTCTTTGAAATCCGCTCAACATTTAATTCAATAAAATAAATAGCCTTTGAGTAAGAAAAATTTTACAACCTATATATATATATATATATGAAAATTATTTCACGAAAGTGACACGTGAAAAATATTTATGATGAATAAAACCACGAAGGGAAAAGAAACACAAAGTGGTGCTCAAGCGCTTTCGTCTAATGACATCCTCAGGAACACTGAAGTAAAAGGAGAGTGCAAGACAATATATAGATTACAAAAATACAGTATATATATATATATATATATATATATATATATATATATATATATATATATATATATATATATAGTAAGTGTAGAAATAAAATTGTGGGAGGAGCAAATACATTTGTACGGAAAACTGACAATTTTAGCACTTTGCCCGAAATTCAACATAAATTCAAATGGCTTGTTTACAAGCAATTTTTTTTATAGTTATTGTCTGAATGATACATAGGTCACAAAAGAATAAAGAAATTAAAATAAATATAAATTGGAAGCGAGACTAGATAAAAAAAAAAATTACAAACTGATGCCTAAATGATATATAGGTCACAACCGAAATACATAAAGACATAAACATGCGGATAAAAACAAAAACTGTAAGCGGAGGATACAAATTCAAGTTCAATTGGAAGGTTTACAATCAATTTAATAGATGATGCCAAAATGATATACAGTATATGTCACAAAGAAATAAAATAAAGAAATAAACCTATAAAATAAATTGAAACATAAATTGTAAGAGAAACACAAATTTATAAGGGAAAAAATTACCAAAGGTTTTTATAGTTATTGTCTGAATCATACATAGGTCACAAAATAATAAAAAAGTACAAATAAATATGAACTGGAAAACAAAATGATGCCTAAATGATATATAAAGAACTATAAGAATATATACGAAATATATAGGATATATATACGACATATGTATATAAGCCATATATAAGGAATATATATATATATACATAAGGGAAAAAATTACCAAAGGTTTTTATAGTTATTGTCTGATATTGTCTGAATGACACAAAGGTCACAAAAGAATAAAGAAATAAAAATAAATATAAATTGGAAAAAATTACAACTGATGCCTCAATGATATATATAAAAAAAAATATATAAGAAATACATACATGTACACATATACACACACACACACATATATATATATATATATATAATATATATATATATATATACATATATATATATATATATATATATATATATATATAAGAAATACGCATATAACAATTGAAAAATAAAATTGTAAGAAAAGCGTACAAATTTATAAGGAAAAAGAGACAACACAAAAAATTTTTTATCAAAGTTTTAGCAGCCTGCCACGTCTTGTTTAAATCCATTCTGAAGGAATTCAGAGCAAAGGGCAAAGGGATCGAGTTGAAACAGACCTTTACTCAAGTTATTTGGAAGTTGAATTATAGCTAGGCTGACCATATTTCCTTGAGACAAAAACGGGACATTGGGATGGCAAAAAAGGGACCGGGGGTTATGTAATATTCTGTATTCATGAAAAAGTAAGTACATAAACATATTGAGCTTACAATTATTCTTCAGTGACAGAACCCATACAGAACCCATAAAAAAAACGGTACTGTCCCGTTCAAAACGGTACGTATGGTCAGCCTAATTATAGCAGACTCAAAATATGTCTATTAACAATGTTGCTAGAGTGAAACAAAACTGAAGCATTATTCCATTCAATACAATGGGATAACTCTGACAAATGGACAAAAAGGGCACTGGGCAACTGTCCCGTTCTAACGGAATATTGATGCTGTTTTACACGCGTTTGCAAATTCTTTCCCGTCTGACCTATGTAAAAGGAATCACATTAATTAAATTCAATTTTATAAATAATGCCTAAATTATTGGTAGGGTTATTTTTACTGTGATGTTTTTTTACAATATTGTTATATGAAAAAACTGCACTGATATCCAAAAGTTTAAGTACATTAAAAGGAATCACATTGTTTACACTCAATTTTATAAATAATGCCTAAATTATTGGAAGGGCTATTTTTTAGTATGATGTTTTTCACAATATTGTTATATTAAAAAACTACACTGATATCCAAAAGTTTAAATACATTAGCAATGCCTAAGAAGCCCGGGAAAAATGGAAGTACTAAAATATTCTTGGACAAGGTGCGAGTGTTATTATTCACACGATAGAAGGTTCGTTTAGCCTTATTAAGACAAGATTCCATGAACGCAGATGGGTAACACAGCTCACTTCCAATACCGTTGATATTTTCCAATTCGGCATCTATGTATTCCGGACTGGCGATCCTAAGAGCGCGGAGAAACATTGAGGAAAATATGGCCTTAATAGGGATGTCATGTCCAGAGTAAATGTGTACGTAGGACAAATTGTTTGTTTTTACCGATAGATACTAAACTTAAAACCTGGGCTATCCCTATGTACACGCACATCCAAAAACGGGATTGAGTTGTCTTGTTCCACTTCTAAAGTAACCTATATATTGTCTTGAACTCTCCTTTTACTTCAGTGTTCCTGAGGATGTCATTAGACGAAAGCGCTTGAGCACCACTTTGTGTTTCTTTTCTCTTCGTGGTTTTATTCATCGTATATATATATTATATATATATATGTGGGATGAATTTTACAATAAAACACGTGAAATGAATGAATGCTGCAAACCCACAAGGAAAAAGAAAAACGATTCCAAGGCCTTTCGTGTATTCAAAGTTACACCTCATTCCCTGATGAGGTGTAGCTTTGAATACACGAAAGGGCTTGGAATCGTTTTTCTTTTTCCTTGTGGGTTTGCAGCAAATATATATATATATATATGTGTGTGGAATTGAACTCAGAATGGTCTCCTGAGGTTTTTCATGACAAACACAGATCATGCATGGAACAAGGAACTCTTCTGGGAAAATTAAATCCACTTTAGTCCGAATAAGTAATGGTAAATGACAAACACTATAGTTTTTCCTTTTTTATGATGTTAGCCCGACGTGGGCAACGGGTCATTCGCATAGAGGCCCCAGAAATATAGCTTCCTTCACCAGCTATTTGGAAAGCAGATAGGATCCAGCTTCGGGACAGGATCTAGGGTTTAAAGCATCCCAGCCCAACTATATTCAGAACCTCAATATAAGCAAAAGTCACGTTTTTTTTTCTCTAAAAATACAATAGTTACCCCCTTTTTCTTTGATGTATTCAATCCAACGTGAATGCAACTAGTCTTTTGCTTATATTGAGGTCCTGAATATAGTTGGGCTGGAAGCTTTAAACCCTAGATCCTGTCCCAAAGCTGGATCCTATCTGCTTTGCAGATAGCTGGTGAGGGAAGCTATTTTATGGGACCTCTTTGCGAGTGACCCGTTGCCCACGTCGGTCTCACATCATGTAAAAGAAAAAAAACTATAGTGTTTGTCATTTACCATTACTTATTCGGACGAGAGTGGATTTAATTTTCCCAGAAAAGTTCCTTGTTCCATGCACGGTCGGTGTATATATATATATATATATATATGTGTGTGTGTGTGTGTGTGTGTGTGTGTGTGTGTGTGTGTGTGTTGTAGAGAGAGAGAGGGAGAGAGAGGGAGAAAGAGAGATAGAAAGAGAGGGAGAGAGATAGAGAGAGAGTTCCACTCACTATTGTTGAAAGCAAGGAATTCCAAACTGAAAATCCAATAAACCAAAGCTGTCCCTCAATCTTGCAATTACGTCGTCTAAAATCTAAATCGTGGTACGAAAAAAAAATATATATATAGGTTACGTCGTAGCCAATGTCGTAACACCGCTTCCCGTTGATCAGCGAAGTTAAGCGACATTGGGTCGGATAGTAGTTGGATGGGAGGCCGTCCGCTGCGTCCAGACTAGGTAGCGAACCGTGGTTCGGATTCCACGTAAAGCTGTAGGTCCTCTCCATCATATGACCTTAGATGTTGCGAAGGAGGTTAAACAAACCAATAATTATTATTATCATTATATTTATATATATATATATACATTTTAACTGCATACACGCAGTATAATTAACGTAAAGAACGACGCTTGTATAGGAGAATATTCCGCGCAAGATGAGGAGAGAGAACGAAACAAATGAAAAAATGACGTAACCACCCGGGAATCGAACCCGGGATCTTCCGATTGCCGGTCAGATATGATAACCATTACACCATGGGCCTCACTCGAACAAATGCCGTAATTCTCCTACATACGCGCAGAAACCAATGCCCCAAGGGGGCACCTCCTGCATGTCGTACATTATATACATTTTAACTGCAAACACGCAGTATAATTAACGTAAAGAACGACGCTGGTATAGGAGAATATTCCGCGCAAGATGAGGAGAGAGAACGAAACAAATGAAAAAAGTGAGGTAACCACCCGGGAATCGAACCCGGGATCTTCCGATTGCCGGTCAGATATGCAGTTTGCAGTTAAAATGTATATAATGTACAGCATGCGGAAGGTGCCCCCTTGGGGCATTGGTTTCTGCGCGTATGTAGGAGAATTACGGCATTTGTTCGAGTGAGGCCCATGGTGTAATGGTTATCATATCTGACCGGCAATCGGAAGATCCCGGGTTCGATTCCCGGGTGGTTACCTCATTTTTTCATTTGTTTCGTTCTCTCTCCTCATCTTGCGCGGAATATTCTCCTATACAAGCGTCGTTCTTTACGTTGATATATATATATATATATATATATATATATGTGTGTGTGTGGGTATATACACACAGTGTATATATTATAAATATGGTATTATTATTTTATTATTATTTTCATTATTATTATTATATTATTATTGATGTTAAAAATTAATATTGATAATATTAGTATAAATAATATTTAATTATAATACCGGTATTTAATTATATGATGTATAGTCTTATTATATTTATATTGATTGTATTAATAATTAATTATTAATGTTAATGTATGAATAATATTAATACTATTAATATATTTAATTATATTTCATCGTCTAATATCCACATAAATACGAAGGTATAATGTTGGCTGAATACCAATATGTAAATATTGCGTAGTTGTGTGAATGTGTAAGCCAAGCCGAATATCCTAACTACAGTATATGTATTTCTAAACATGTTCGAAGCTTACAACAGATAATCTCATGTACTTCTCTTCTCTTTGCCTCTGTATCTTTAAAGCTACTCTGCGTTATCTATCAAGATTTACCACACAACTCCATTCTGCCAATAAAGCATAAAATTTGCTTCTTAATGGCAGTTCTTTGCTATGTAAATATATGAAGGCATTACCATCCTATTTCTCAGAATGTATAATGAGCAAGTGAGTGCGTCTACATGTACGTATATGTGTGTGTATGTATGTACATATGTATTCATGTGTGTCTATGTGTATGCATTTATATATATATATATATATATATATATATATATATATACACACACACACACACACACACACACACATATATATATATATATATATATATATATATATATATATATATATATGTGTGTGTGCGTGTGTGTGTGTGTGTGTGTGTGTGTGTGTGCTTCCTGCAGCAACTGATGGGCTCATCAACTCGCATAAAAACAATAATAAATTGTAATAGTGATATTATTATTGCGTCACTGTTAATATTGTTTTATATTGTCTATTGTATTATATTGTCTATACATATGCTAAGGAATGCATTAACTGTCGCACTATTATATATATATATATATATATATATATATATATATATATATATATATATATATACACACACAGGGTGTTTCAGGAGGAAAGGTCAATACTTCGGGAGGTGATAGTATCGGTCATTGTGAGAAAAAAAGTTCATATGAACATGTGTCTAATTCTGAATGGTTACGGAGATAGAGCTGTTTGAATCTGATGCGCGCGCAGCTCTTCCTCCCCCGCGGTGGTCCCATTCAATGGCCACCAAGGTCTCCAGACCTCTCTCCGTTAGATTGTTGTTTGTGGGGGTGGATTAAAAGTCAAGTTTACAAAAGAAAGGTGGATACACGAGACGAATTGCTCGCGCGCATTTTGGATGCTGCTGCCCGCATAAAGGAACGTCAAGATCAACTCAGACGAACAACACGCGATCTTCGCACACGAGTTGCAAAATGCATTGAGGTTGACGGTGGGATTTTCGAAAACGTATTGTAAACTGTAACAAATTTGTCATTTCTGTATCTGATACCATTCAAAATGCCAATGTTTAAACATTAAATGTTAGAAACAGTAATTGGTTTCTCTTTCTTGATTACCATTAACGATGCTTTTGTATTTGTAGATTCAAACAGCTCTATCTCCGTAACCATTCAGAATTAGACACATGTTTATATGAACTTTTTTTCTCACAATGCCCGATACTATCACCTCCCGAAGTATTGACCTTTCTTCCTGTTTGTGTGTGTTATTATATGTCACTCTCTGTATAGTGTATACCTTTTCTATGCCTTATAAATGTAGGTAGCAAAGAACAATAAAATTATTATTATTATTATTATATTATAATACCTTTATTATAATACCTTTATTATTATATCTATCCAGTTTAAAGTAACTTGTTGCCAGTAAAACATTTAATTTTCATTATCTTTCCATGCATTTATATCTAAAAGTAAAATTGATAAGAAGGTCTGAGTTGAGAACATGAATATTACCCATTTAAAACGTCAGAAAAGAAGCTAAAATATTTTTTTTTCAACTGATGCGAGAAAGATTTTATTTTGTTTAATCATTTATGTAACCACCAATAGTTATCTTTGTAAGTGAAGTTTAGGTTAGGTAGACATTATGTCCGTTTAGGTTATGCTAGGAGAGATTGGCTTAGATTTATACCCCGTTAAGTTAAACTAGATTTAGTAAAGTTAAATCAAATTTGGTTAGGTCGGATTAGGTTATTTCATGTTTGTGTCGTCTGCGAAGAGTTAAAAATACTTTTTGTCGCCAAATTTTACATTCGAGAAACATTTTTCAGAATCTCAAAAATTTTGAAAATTTATCAATAGGTATGGCTTTCATAAATAAGGTCTCAGCGTCACGGCAATGGAGTTTTCTGATAACAGACGATTGGACCTGTTAACACAGTATATATATATATATATATATATATATATATATATATATATATATATATATATAGAGAGAGAGAGAGAAGAGAGAGAGAGAGAGAGAGAGAGAGAGAGAGAGAAGAGAAATCACAACAACGGCAACAAAATATAAATTTAACAGGCTTAATATTAAGTAAGAATTAACAAAATATAAATTAAAAAATGTTAAAATATTTGCTGTATTGTTTTTAAGTTTTTAGTTACTTTTTAGTGCGGGTTAACATATATATATATATATATATTATATATATACGTAAAGAACGACGCTTGTATAGGAGATATTCCGCGCAAGACGAGAGAGAGAGAACGGAACAAATGAAAAAATGAGGTAACCACCTGGGAATCGAACCCGGGATCTTCCGATTGCCGGTCAGACGCGATACCATTACACCATGGACCTCACTCTTCCAAATGCCGTAATTCTTCTACATACTCGCAGAAACCAATGCCCCAAGGGGGCACCTCCCGCATGCCGTAACATTATATACATTCAACTGCAAAGAACACGCAGTATAAATAACGTAAAGAACGACGCTTGTATGGAGATATTCCGCGCAAGACGAGAGAGAGAGAACGGAACAATTGAAAAAATGAGGTAACCACCTGGGAATCGAACCCGGGATCTTCCGATTGCCGGTCAGACGCGATACCATTACACCAAGAGTGAGGTCCATGGTGTAATGGTATCGCGTCTGACCGGCAATCGGAAGATCCCGGGTTCGATTCCCAGGTGGTTACCTCATTTTTTCATTTGTTCCGTTCTCTCTCTCTCGTCTTGCGCGGAATATCTCCTATACAAGCGTCGTTCTTTACGTTATTTATACTGCGTGTTCTTTGCAGTGAATGTATATAATGTTACGGCATGCGGGAGGTGCCCCTTGGGGCATTGGTTTCTGCGAGTATGTAGAAGAATTACGGCATTTGGAAGAGTGAGGTCCATGGTGTAATGGTATCGCGTCTGACCGGCAATCGGAAGATCCCGGTTCGATTCCCAGGTGGTTACCTCATTTTTCATTTGTTCCGTTCTCTCTCTCTCGTCTTGCGCGGAATATCTCCTATACAAGCGTCGTTCTTTACGTTATTTATACTGCGTGTTCTTTGCAGTTGAATGTATATAATGTTACGGCATGCGGGAGGTGCCCCCTTGGGGCATTGGTTTCTGCGAGTATGTAGAAGAATTACGGCATTTGGAAGAGTGAGGTCCATGGTGTAATGGTATCGCGTCTGACCGGCAATCGGAAGATCCCGGGTTCGATTCCCAGGTGGTTACCTCATTTTTTCATTTGTTCCGTTCTCTCTCTCTCGTCTTGCGCGGAATATCTCCTATACAAGCGTCGTTCTTTACGTTATTTATACTGCGTGTTCTTTGCAGTGAATGTGTATTTTATATATATATACATATATATATTTATTCAGACACAAGAAAGAAAGTAAATAGCGCCAGAACAAACTTCAGGAACTTCAGAAGAGTATATTTACTTCATTAATTTATTCATATGATTTGAATAATCAAACAAACAGAATATAAAAGAAACATTAATAATTATTACACTACATCATTAGCACATGCGTATTTATACTCCTCCTACAAACGCATTGTCCAATAACGATAGAGAGAGAGAGAGAGAGAGAGAGAGAGAGAGAATATGTCCATGATGTGTTGATAACTTGAATTCGTCTGTTGTTTATCGCATTCCTCGCCAGTTCGATTCCTTCCGGATTGGCTCCAAGGCATCAGACTCCATAAGTGAAGCAACACTCGAGATATCATTGAGGGTGCTGTCCTGTTTCTGGCATTCTTCAAAGGGGTTCCCCGGCCCCTTGATCGTGCTTATGCATTAACTTAACCTTGCCGAATGTGTTTATACAGCCATGTACCTTTCTTGCCATGTTTTGTTTATGTATATTGTTTATAGGACATACACACACACACACACCACACACACACACACAAACACACATATATATATATATATATATTATATATATATATATACACATATAATAAAGGTTACTTGTGTTTTATTGGTTTCCAGGAACAGGTGAAATGAGCCAAATCCAATAAAATTACGGTCCAGATAATTCGGTTTAAATTCGTTATTCTCATCATTTAAGAGGCTCAGCTTGCATTCGGCTTTTCCCCAAAGAATATTGGAAGGATATCATATCTACAAAGTGGTGACAGAAGTAAAAAGACACTACGATGATTGTCCTCAAGAACAATGGCAAAACTCATCAGTGGAATGCCGAACGTGTGTCAGCTTTACATAATGCAAACAGGAGAGCAACACGATTCTAAATAGACTGATTCACTAAACCCGTTATTATTTATTGACTTTTATTACCAAATCGAAACTATGGGAAAAACCAAAGGTGTCTTATTTACTTTGCCAACCCTTTGTACATTAACTTTTCGAAGTTTTGGTATGATTGGGAATGGTTCACCCAAAGATGAACGTGTTTATGAAACTAATCAACAAATTAAAAACTTCTGAGTAATATCAGTGCGCATATGAATACAGAATTTTAAAGGCAAAAGCAAGCACTTTATATTCTATTCAGAATTTCAAGTATCCTTCCATCATGTCGGCAAGCAAATGAGAAAGAAATAACGAGCCCATTCTAGAGGGATTAATGTCAAAAATAACACCCATCCCTGATGCCACTTAAGTAACACCACTCGAGTGACTTCGGATTTATACGAGATTAACTGGAAAGAGAATAATTTAATAATAGTCCTTCATAATATAATTCACACATTTTATTTTAAACTCGCAGGCGTCTATTATAGAAACATACTTAAATGAGTGACAGCAAGCTATTTATCCCTGTCATTCGTGTGAATTTACATATTCTAAAAGAGTATTCCAATAACAGTATAGTGATTCTATCAACTTGTACCCAACGTCCTGTGATACTATGAAAAAGGCCATTGTATACCAAATACAAACATACCAAAATAGCATTCAGATGGCTCAATGACACATGCATTTCTATGAGTTTCTGATAGCAGGGAAAGAAAGAGTCCACATAAAGAGATAGTGAATGAAATTGTACAGGAAATGTTTTAAAACTCAACAAAAAAGTCTGATATAGGGAAAAAAAACATGAATCGAATAGTGTTATATCTGAACTCTTTGTCTTTGTATATACAATAATTATCTATTATTGTACATGCAATTTCATTGCTTATAATATTAAAACCAGTTCCTCGCTCTCTCTCTCTCTCTCTCTCTCTCTCTCTCTCCTCACACACACACACACACACACACACACACACACACACACACACACACACACACTATCTATCTATCTTTAATCGGAAGATTGTTAAACACCTCTCTTCTCGCAATCTTCTTTTCACATTGTCAGTATTGGTTTTTGCAAAGAACGCTCTACTGGCGATCTTCTTGCATATGAAAAGCATTGGTAGAGTTTGGCACAAATCCTAATTTCGAAACTACCCTTCTTCGGTTTCTATCCTTCTATCTGTGCCTTCATCTCTGATTTCTTTATGGCTGATCTATAGCTGTGGTTGTAGATTGCCAATGTTCTCCTAAAGCTATTAATAGTGGTGTTTCCTGAGGGTTCTATCCTATCATCCACACTCTTTCCTTTTATATTTAATAATCTATTAAATCGCACTTCCTGTCCTATCCATTCCTATGCTGATGAACTCCACCCTTCACTTTTCCACCCGCTTCCACATCCCTCTCAACAGTCACACTATGCCTCGCATAGGACGGCTATGGTACACCTGACCTTGATTTTTCTACTATCTCTAATTGTGGGCAGAGAAAATCTTGTGGCTTTCAATGCCTCAAAACTCAGTTTCTTCATCTGTCCTACGTCACAATATTCCACACAATCATCTCCTTATCTTCAACAATACACATCTCAATCCTTCCTCTTCTCTTAACATTGTTGGTGTTTCTTTTCTCGTGATCTCTCCAGCAAAGATCACAACATATACTCTCTTTCTAAACCAGCTTCTAAGTAGTTAGGTGTGGCTGTACTGGCTCCTCAGTTCTTCATCCCACTCAGTTTGCTGTGTGTGTGTGAGGTTAGCAAAACCCAGGGTTTTATTGAAAATAACAACCCACCTGGTTTTTCCGGGTTTTATCGGGCTTTTTCCGTGCTTTTCGGGTTTTGCGGGCTTTTTCATATTTTCAATGGCCAAAATAGTATAAGAAGAATAACTAAATAACTGAGAGCTTATTACAAAAATATCTATTTACCACGAGTTGTATTTTCATTGGGCAGTTAGGTATATGTTTTGCTTGAAAATAAAATGCTCAACTAATTAATGTTTGTAATATCTCAGGTAAGTTGTGTGAATGTGGAATCTTTTATTGATCCAGATCTCATATTTCAGTAATGAGTACTGTGCAAGAATCAATCTATTACATTATTTTATTAGTGACTCATTGATTTATTTTGAAAAACCCGAAAAACCCAGTTGCGTGGGTTTTGTTTTGTTTTCATGTTTTTTTCCTGAAAAAATCCACCTGAGACAACTGGGTCAGGTTCAATCGGGCTAACCCTGGTCTTTGTACAGAAGTTTTCTCCGCCCCAGTATGGAGTACGCTTTTCATATGTGGGATGGATCAAACCACACAGGTGACCGGGTGGAATCAATGGCTTTTCATCTCATCATTTCCCCTCCTCTTACTGACTGTCTTCAATCCCTTTCTCTTTGCAACAATGTTGCTTCAGTCTCTCTTTACTATCGCTATTATAACGAACACTGCTTTTCTGAACTCTCCAACTGCTAATTAGCAGCGACCTTAAGTTTACGAAACAGTGCGTAGAGGTGGAAAAGAAAGCCAGAAACTATTGGGTTATATCAGGAGGCAATTTCAGTTTCGGGACAAGGAGATTGTGCTCTCTCGTACAATTCCCTGGTTCGGCCGCACCTGGAGTATGCTGTGCAGTTCTGGTCGCCCACCCTCAGGAAAGATATTGAGAGGCTGGAGCGAGTGCAGGCGAGGGCCACAAAGTTAATCCCTTCCGTTAGGCATATGGGCTACAATCGACGGTTACGCGCCCTGAACTTGTTTTCGCTTGAAACTCGGAGGCTGCGCGGTCAACTGATCGAGGTTTTCAGGCTCTTACGCGGGTTCAACGATGTCGATTTTAGAAGTATGTTAGTTTAAATGATAACCCAACTCGCAACAATGGTTGGAAGTTGGATTTGAAACGGTTTAGGACTAGTGTGTGTGGGAATTACTTTACGTATAAGATCTGTGACACATGGAACAGGTTACCTTCGGAAGTTGTGAACAGTTCCTCTGTGGATCAGTTCAAGAAAAGGTTAGACCAAATCTTGCACACTATTTGAGTGTGTACAAAATTTCCCCTGGCACCCGTTGCCATTGGTACTTCCTCGGTATGGGCCGCAAGGCCTTTTGAGGTACTTTTTCCTTGTAACTCCTTGTAACTGCATGCCTCCTTCTTTAAGGAGAGCATGCAGTACCAGACTTTGACACATACTCATTCTTTTTTTGTCTAACTCTCTAACGCAAGGATTAATCCGTATTTTCACTCTTTCATCTACTCAACCGGTGAACTCTGGAACACTCTTCCTCAGTCCATTTTTCCTCGTCCATGACCTCCAAGTTTTCAAACGCAGAGTGTTTAGACATCTCGAAAACTTTGTTTTTTGATTTTGGTTCTCTTCTTCTTTTTCTTCTTCTACTATCGGAGGTGGGGAAGCGTTTTAGTGGGCATTCGTCCTTGGCCCCTCTTTCATATATATATATTATATATATATATATATATATATTATATATATATATATATATATATATATATATAGGGTAAAACAGGTATAGATGTCACATTTTTTCCGCGTTGATATTTTGATAGAAAACAAAACACTGCTAAAATAAAAAGTTTATATTGACAGTACAATCATTATCTCAAAAGGAAAAAATTAGTTGCTACCCTCCTACCAGACATGGGGCTGAGGCCTGGCCTCGGCATCGAGGCAGGCCTCGGACATATTTTGCAGGCCTCGGCCTCGGACCTCAGAAGTGGCCTTGGCCTCGAGGCCAGCTGAAAAGTGGAAAGGCCTCGTGACTTCGTGAGGCCTTAGGGAATCCTGATTTGTTTTGGTCTGTAATTTTCAACCCCCGATAACGTTAGGGGAGGAGATTCTTCAGGTGGGCGCGCTCAGGGTGGATATTCTTCAGATGAGGACCATGACCTGACAGGGACCGTATGTGGCGGCATACTTTGATAAATATTATTCAGACAGGTGACTAGTCAGGCGGCAGTCTTTGATAAATACTATTCAGTTAAATGACTAACGGATTAGTACAGGTCACTGTGACGTTAGGTACATAAATATTATATATGTCGCGGTATATAAATATTATTCAGTCAGTCAGCAGTAGACCAATTGAATCACCTGAAGATCAGGCCCCCAGCCTTCTTTAGTTAGCCTTATAAGGCTAACTAACGAAAATATTACGACTTAACCTAACCAATCGTCAAGGGCGTACAGTTGACCTAACGATTGGTTAGGTTAAGTCATGATATTTTCGTTAGTTAGCCTTAAAGGCTAACCAACGAAGGCTGGGAGCCCTGATCTTCAGGTGATCCGACCAATTGACTTAATGTAGCAAAACTAGAGTGGAAAGCAATCTATCAGTTGGTCATCAGTTGAACTGAGCTCATATAATGTGTTTGTGTTATTATGTGTATAAAGTATTGGACTGTATCTATTTCTACAACAAAAAATAGGCCAAACTAGAGAAGAATACCTCCTGGTATACTGATAAACTAGCTACTAGCGTCGATAATTTTGTTTTTCGCCAGTCGTAAATTGTAACATATAAACTTCTAAATAATATGATTTGAAATGAATATACAATATCGGATGCAAACAATAATTTTGCTAATATCGGCATTATAACTGAAATGTAAATTGTTATAATGTTTGCAAATAATTTTTTCGGTCTTTTTCATTTACTTTAATAATATAAAGTATTATACATATAACTTTAAAAATGTCTGATAATGGACAATATCAAGTGCAAATATACTCTTGACTCAAATTACATATATAACATGTTGAAATATCAGGTGTAAATATATTCTTAATATTATCGTTATTATATTATTATCGTATATATAATTATATAGTAATGGCATAATATAAACTTCATACCTGTAGGCCTACCGTATATCAGAAACATCTTTCACATACAGTACAAGCTACAATTACATTAATGATCTTTGGTAAACTTTAAGACCACAATTTCTTATTGTCAAGATACATAAAAATGCAAAACTTAAAAATATAAGGCATCTCCAAATGTAGCGCTGTTTGCAATGCTCGCTGGAGTCGCTAATAATTGGAGCCATTCATAAATTATACGATCAACACTCAGTGAGTTAGTACAATCTTGAAATATTTTGCTGGTCATCTTCACATCATAACTTTCCATATTATCATAAATACTTGAAATATTGCAGATATATTAAAATGAGAAATAAGAACTGCATGAAATGAGAAATAAAAAGTTATTGGGCTAATGTATGGTGCCCAGGAAACCTTGTTCTGGCAACTGTGTCTGACTGTGTGACCCGGCAAGTGTAAACACACAGCGTGTCGGTGTTGTGGTGTGGCCGCGTGTGATAGATGAACGTGCTTAATGTTTAATAATTCCATTTTATTAGGTACGCAAGCGAAGGAAGCACGTACCGAAGTGTCGCAGACAAATTTAATCAGCAAAGCCAATGGAGAAATAACATTGGTTTCTCAACTGTCAGAAAAGTGATTGAACGATTTAAAAGCAGTGGGAGTGTTTTTGACCGACCTCGTACCTTTCGCCCAAGTACCTCTACGGATGATGTCCTTGTGACATTGGTACTGGGTAATTTGTTCAACAGCCCGAAGAGGTCATCCAGTCAGCGAATTCTGAAGGCAAATCACTTCCATCCCTACAAGATATGCCTGACACAAGAACTCCATGGCGACGATACAGACTGCCGCCGAGAGTTCTGTGAGTGGGCGAGTTCGTTGTGTAAGGTCAGAGTTCGTCATTACCTGAATGAATTATTTGGGTAGCGCTGTTACTGGACGACGTGGTCCTGTTGAATGGCCTCCTAGGTCACCAGATCTAACCCCTTGATTTCTTTTGGTGGGGTCATTTGAAGTCCGTTGTTTACAGTGATCATTCCCGGTTCTTGGAGGAACTGAAGAACTGAATAACAGCTAAATGTCCCAATATTTCCCCAATTATGTTGAGACATGTGAGAATGTCACTCAGAAGAAGAATTGAGAAATGTATCGAGGCTATTGGGTCTCAGTTTGAGCATTTATTATGAATAAACTAACATAATGCGTGAAACATTATTTCCCCTATGTGTCCTGACTTTTAGGCCATCCTGTATATATATATATATATATATATATATATAACGTAAAGAACGACGCTTGTATAGGAGAACATTCCCGCACAAGATGAGGAGGGAGAACGAACAAATGAAAAAATGAGGTAACCACCCGGGAATCGAACCCGGGATCTTCCGATTGCCGGTCAGATATGATAACCACTACACCATGGTCCTCACTCGATCAGAAGTCGTAATTCTCCTACATACGCGCAGAAACCAATGCCCCGAGGGGGGGCACCTCCCGCATGCCGCAACTATATATACAGTTCAACTGCAAAGAACACGCAGTAAATTAACGTAAAGAACGACGCTTGTATGGAGAACATTCTGCGCAAGATGAGGAGGGAGAACGAAATAAATGAAAAAATGAGGTAACCACCCGGGAATCGAACCCGGGATCTTCCGATTGCCTCCTCATCTTGCGCGGAATGTTCTCCTATACAAGCGTCGTTCTTTACGTTAATTATACTGCGTGTTCTTTGCAGTTGAAATGTATATATAGTTGCGGCATGCGGGAGGTGCCTCCCTCGGGGCATTGGTTTCTGCGCGTATGTAGGAGAATTACGACTTCTGATCGAGTGAGGACCATGGTGTAGTGGTTATCATATCTGACCGGCAATCGGAAGATCCTGGGTGGTTACCTCATTTTTTCATTTGTTCGTTCTCCCTCCTCATCTTGCGCGGAATGTTCTCCTATACAAGCGTCGTTCTTTACGTTAATTATACTGCGTGTTCTTTGCAGTTGAATATATATATATATATATATACTACAATATGATGAGGCTAGAAACTAAAAACTAAAACCAAATTAAAATCTAGGTATATCAAACGAATATATACGTAAATAAACACTAAAATGCAATTAGAAAAATGTTGTTGAATTCAGTAAATGGCTTCTTTCTCTTTAAGCAAAGTGTGTATGTTTGAAGTTGTAGTAAATTCACTGATTATGGACCTTCGAGCGTACTAAGCCCCGCCCACTATTTTGACAAACTGAAGAGACATTATGAGATGTCTTTAACTTATAGGTGAACGTAAAGCATCACATTTAGTCGAGTAGTGATGGTGTGGTGAGGTGTTTAAGAAGTTGTGAAGACATTGTTCCAGTATAGGGACTTACTAAATAGAAGTTTATATTAATAATATTATACTATATATATACATATATACATATACACCTTTCAACCTTTCAAATGTTCCGTGCGATGATTCTTCATATTGCCAAACCAGTTAAAGTGAGACTAATAAATTTATATATTTTATGAGAGATTCTAAATAAATCAGTAATTATTATTATACATACATACATACATACATGTAGGATGATATATATTGAAATATTTTTAAAAGTACTAGAATACTAACCGATACCAACATGTCAATAGACTCTATACAAAATTTTTCTTCAGCAAAATGTTTTATAAATGACAAAATAAAACAGAATATTTGCAATATGATAATAAAAACCCACTCTAATAGACAGAGTTTATTTCCACAACAGTTTGATGCCCACTGGCATCCTCTTCGGGTGGACACAGAAAAATGAGTGAACCAAAAACAAGAGGGAAAACAGTCCAGGGACCATTAAGAAATTTGCACCTACTGTAGGTTAGATCCCGTTCTCTCCACACTGGAAGGGCATTTTTTATTTTTTTTAAATTAAAGCGACCCGCTTATAAGTACATTCGCACAAATTTAAAACTATCTGCTTGTTCTATACATACAGATTCTATTATTTTGACATAATTACTGCATTTATTATTGCATTTACGTTTTTTAACATTTATTATTATTACCTTTACACTAATTATTACATTCATTTTATTACCTTTATTATTACATTTATTGCATTTATATTTATTTCCGCAATTATTACTTCCATTATTACATTTACATTTACGTTTATTATTCCATTTACATTTTACCGGAAAAAAAAAATAATGAACAAAAAGCGAGTAAGGAAACAATCCAGAGACATTTAAGAAATTCACACTTAGGTTAGAACCCGTTCACCCGACGCCGTAAGGGATTTTTTGACCAAGAATCTCATTAAAGGGTCCAACGTATAAGTACCTTCGTACAAATTAAAATTATCTTCTTTTTCTATACATACAGATTCTATTATTTTTCTTTTGACATAATTATTACATTTATAAAGTACCTTACTTGATTCCCAATCTATAGCATGATTATTTTGGCTGGCGTGATAAAAAATGGCATTATTAGTATTACAACTTCTGAAGGCATATTTGTGTTCTTTAATACGGGTTTCAATATTTCTTCCAGTTTCTTCCACATATACTAAATCACAACTTTTACAGGGAATGCTGTAGACACAGGCTTGTTCCTGTTTTGCAACGTTATTCCTAACCAATTTACTTTTCAAGGTAGACGAATATTTGAACGCCAAAGCAAACTTAAAATCTTTCGTCAACGGTTTTACTCTTTCTAAGCCGGCAATGTAAGGCAAACTCACATATTGTTTTTGGTTAGCTGAAGGTTCCCGAGGGGCATAAAAGATTTTCTGGCTTTAAAATACGCTTTTCTGATAAACCACTCAGGATATTTTAAATCCTTAAAAATGTTCCAAATCTTTGAATTTTGGGTCCAGCAAATGTGGGTTACAAATCCTGAGTGCTCTTAGAAACATGGAAGAAATAATTGAGCTTTTAATCCCTTGATTTCTGTAATAAGTAATAATGCAATATTAAATGTAATAAATTTAATAATAAATATAATAATTATGTAAAAAAATTAATAGAATCTCTATGTATAGAACAAGCAGATAGTTTTAAATTTGTGCGAATATACTTATAAGCGGGTCCCTTTAATTTAAAAAAATAAAAAAATGCCCTTCCAGTGTGGGGAGAACGGGATCTAACCTAGGTGCGAATTTTTTAATGGTCCTTGGACTGTTTTCCCTCTTGTTTTTGGTTCATTCGTTTTTCTGTATCCACCCGAAGAGGATGCCAGTGGGCATCGAAACTGTTGTGGAAATAACTCTGTCTATTAGAGTGGGTTTTTATTATCATATTTTGACCTTCACGTAGGAAAAAGTGAAGTTTTTTGCATGAATATTTGCAATGTTTGAACGTTAATCAGTCTTTAAACTTGAAAAAATAAACTCTTTTAGTGGAAGGAAGAAAGTTCACAATACGAGAAACTTACATCGAAGTCTAAAATTCTGAGAGCAGGAAAAAATCTACTTAAAATTTCTTTTCAAGTGAAGAAAAGTTTATCTTTAATTTTCATAAATTTTATTGCTTACGAATTTCAAGACGTTTTCATGTTTTTAAAATAATAATATATCCACATAAAAATAAGAAATAACAAACAATATATACATTATAAGGTAGATATACTGTATATTTCACTTGAATTTGAGACTCATTTATTGATATATAGAAGTTAAGTTCTGCTGAAAATGGGATTGTGTTGCTGTTTGAATCTTCAGAAAGGAGTTGTCACCATTGGCGTTATAAGTCTGGTAAGTATATTATATATATAGCATATAACAGAGATAGATAGATAACTAGAGAGAGAGAGAGAGAGAGAGAGAGAGAGAGAGAGAGAGAGAGAGAGAGAGAGAGAGAGAGAGAATAATATTAAGAAAAAACTTATTTCCTTATATTTTAATGGGATTCAGTTAACACTCAAATACTTCAGAATTTGGCACTGAATATAGTAAGTTGAAGCAGGTGATTTGTGATAACAGCGACACGGGTTCGAATCTAGCTTGAGACCAAATTAATAATGATTATGTACGTATTAATTCTTCAAAATATTTTATTAAAAAATCATTTTTTTTAGGTACTGAAATGATATGAAAAAAATTAATTAATGAATAAATGAGTGAATGAATAATTGAAGTAATATATAAAGGATGACAAAATAGAAGTAACAGTGACTAGAGAGAGAGAGAGAGAGAGAGAGAGAGAGAGAGAGAGAGAGAGAGAATTTGTCATTCACTGCCTTGTCCATGCGATTCATCCATATTCTCTTTCAGAATGACGAAGTGGTCGGCATTATTTTGTTTCTTCACGCATTGGTTGGCAAAACTGATGCAATGAATGGCTTTTTGTTTTCGTTTATCGTATATTGAAACTAACTACTCGTATGCAATATTTATATAATAAATAACGTAAGAAATAGTCTACTGTGCACACAAATACTACCTGTTTATTTTGCATACAATTGAGACTTCATCTGACCCACTCTAGTCTGATGACACACACCCAACAACACAAACATTCACCCACACACACACACACACCAGTTCATCATCAGTTCAGTATAGTAAAACCCATTAAATTAAATTGCTTATATTCGATTACTATACAGGTAACAATATACATGTGTACGAATATTATACTACTCCTCAACTACATTCGAAATTTTGCATAATACACATGTAATGCCAAGAGTGGTAATTTATGCTTCTTAACTTTTAATTAATATATATATATATACATATACATACATATATATATATATATATATATATATGTTACAGTCAATGTCTAAAATCAGGCAATTTGTAAATTGACTGAAATTTTAGGCAATTTGTCAAAATGATGATACACACAAAACCTAACCTAACCTACCTAACCTAATAAATTTTTAGGCAGCATATTGGTAAATACCAATGGGCTTGCATATGCAGCATTACTAGAAAGGTTAGGTTAGGTTAGGTAAAGTTAGGTTAGGTTTTGTGTGTATCATCAATTTGACACATTGCCTAAAATTTCAGTCAAATTACAAATTGCCTGATTTTAGATATTGACTGTAACATATATATATATATATATATATATATATATATATATATATACACCTCGTAACCTCGTAGTAGTTCTGCGCGTTGGTTTCTCTTCACACGAAGGTCAAGCTGGTAGCCCCGCCTCTGGGCTGGTTTGGTGGAGGAGCTAGTATATATATATATATATATATATATATATATATATATCCTCAATGCAGTTGGCGTATAGTATGCTGTACATTTTGTTGTAGCCGTATAAATTTCTTAATTTCAAATTTATGGACAAAAAATTAGTTAGCAACCTTACAGCCTTCTGTACAATATGATCGTGCTCCAAACAGTTTCTTTGAAATTGTTGCTCACAATTCCTTCAGATACCGTATGACAGTAAAATTATGATTGGCGCACATAATGACATCAAAGCAGCAATGTGTTTATGGTGGGTTCTATATTTTGCCGGTGTAGCAAGCCATATTACACCCCCGCCAGTTTATACCTGGGTATATTCTGGCCTAAGCTGTTCTACACTCTCCCAGGCCAGAATACACCCCTTAAAGTTTTAACAAAGAGAGTCAAAATGTGAAGAAAAACTTAATTACTTTATTAACATTATTTTATTGACTTACTACAGGTATTAGTATATACAAAAACTGAAAACATCTGCCACCGAGAAAAGCCTCCATGTTGTTATTCTGGAGCACTAGCATGTTCTGAAATAAGGTCATGAAATATATGATAGTCACCGCTATTCTTAGTCATAAGTTATCAACAGGCTGTAAACATTTAATCCCGGTTAGGTTAATTGAATGCCCGGTTAGGTCAACTGCACACCCTTGACAATTGGTTAGGTTAAGTCGTGATATTTTCCTTAGTCGAAGTGGCTTCAGGACCAAGGAAAATATCACAACTTAACCTAACCAATCGTCAAGGGTATACAGTTGACCTAACCAGACATTCAATTAACCTGTTGACAACTTATGACTAAGAATAGTGGTGACTATAATACATAAAGTATATAATAATTTGAAAATAATTTGAAACCTTCTAAAGTATTGACACTAACTGTTATTTGGAAGCTTGTTCCACTCATCCTCCACACTATTCCCAAACTAATGTTTCAATATCTTCTTTTTAAACAAAAATTTGTGTAATATTAGTAAGTACCTTTCAAATAAACTTTCAGTATCTGACACCAAAGAGGGTGTATTCTAGCCTGGGGGAGTGTAAAGCAGCCTAGGCCAGATTAACCTCCGGGGTGGAATCTGGCCTAGGCCCGTTTGTACCCGGGGTATAAAGTGGCCAAGGGGTATAATTTGGCCTGTTACACAGGCTTCCCTTATTTTTCCACACTCATTATGTATTTTCAAAAGAAAATTAATAATTTTGCTTTGTTAATGCTTATGAATGAAGTTAGTAATTGTTTCCATGAGTAGTATGGGCGAAAAATGGGAGAGTATAATTGCAGTATTGCAAATGTTGATGTGTTGCAAAGTGGAGATGGGATGTTGCAAGGGTGGTATGAAGCAAAGGGAAGGTTGATGAAAAGGTGGAGGGGATGTTGAAAAGGAAGGGGGGAGGGGTTGTTGAAAAGGGGAGGGGGTCTTGCAACAAGGGAGAGGGGGTTATCCCCCAACCATCAATGAAGGGGGAGGTTTAGGGGGAGAAGGGAGGATGACCTCCCACCAACGGGGTAACCTTAACCTAAGAGAGAGAGAGAGAGGAGAGAGAGAGAGGAGAAGGAGGAGGGTCTTTGGGGAGAAGGTGGGATGTCCTCACTCCCAAAGGGAAATCCTAACCTAAGCCTTAACCTAAAAAGGAGAGAGAGGAGAGAGTTGTTTCATCCACCGGAGTCCGTCACATAATGAGCGTCCAGGGGATCCGCATTTGTTATGTAGAGGGTCTGGAGTTGCCAGATACCACTTTTATTATATGGAGGGGTTACCACTTATTTATTTATTTATATATGGAGGGGGTTACCAGAGATCACTAATTTATTTAATTTTTATATATAGATGAGTTGCCATTTATTTTAATTATCTAGTTATATATAGATAAGGTGCCAGAAAGCACCATTTATTTATTTATTTATATAAGGAGAGTTGCCAGGCAGCACCATTTATTTTAATTAAAGCAGATATTCTTGGCAGTTGGTTTAGAAGTCTTAAGCCGCCAGACGGTTTAGAAGGCGTAGCCTGCCAACACATATATTTATATTAATATCGTTTATATACACAGCCAAAAGAATAATTATTAAAACGCCATTACATCATTCTGTTATTTAGACGAATTAATGGAATTAATTTCATGAAATATATATATATATATATATATATACATATAATCCTATACAAACGAGGAATATATGCAATAAAAAATAATAATAGTATAAGAAAATGGACTAAACACGGCTTAATGAGAAAGGCAAACCGTGATATATCGTATGAATATTCAACCAAAATTATGCACGTCTCAAAATCGGAAAAACAGAAATCAATTACTATTTAATCCAATCTTTCGTTAAAGGAACTAAATCAAAACGTAAAAGAGGATTTTAAAGTAGATATTTGTAATTTAGTTTTAAAATTTCATCGAGCATTTACAAATAACATTTCACATTATAGGAACAAGAAAGGAGCTCGTACAAGCCATGATCTTACGCCCTTCACTATATAACAGCACATTTTAAATCAGTTTAAGAATTTATTTAGTCGCAAAACGAGCCCCGCAAAAAATACACTAGACTCTTTAAATTGTACATTTAAAAGAAAATCTTACAGTAACTCGGAAAACCTTTTTAAAATATATGAACTTTCTTTCAAAAGCAAATAATTTTTCAGTAATAATTAAGTAAATTACATTCATTAACTATCTTTTATACTCTCATTACCTTTGGTGGTAACCTTTGGTTAGCACCTCGCCGAACTATTCATTCT
Organism: Bathynomus jamesi; assembly: GCA_023014485.1. Lineage (NCBI taxonomy): Eukaryota > Metazoa > Arthropoda > Malacostraca > Isopoda > Cirolanidae > Bathynomus > Bathynomus jamesi. The sequence goes on from JAJOZX010008708.1 coordinate 75,728, forward strand.
GACGAAGATCATGCTTTTTTTCTCCACCTTAGGCCTATAGTTTAACGTGGAATTCGAACAAGCGCGACCCTGGCCAACATTGTAACAGAACTCCATGGCCCCTGATGTGATTCCCATTCCTCCCCTTTTATAATTCATTATTTTCTTTACTTTCTATTATCACTCGTTTTCGCTGTCTTTATACGGACGCGGGCTGACGGTTGAGCCATTTCACTTTCGAATAATGCAAAAGAGACCGGGGGATTAATTATACAATTAATTACACTTTACTGACTTTTTATTTATTCCGAAAACACTTTTTGATAAACGGGGTAATGCGAGGGGGAAATTAGGGTTAACATTTAGCCGGAGAGAAACACGAAAGAATATTCCACATTTACAAAACATCGCAATAAAAAAACACCTTATTAGGCCAACGGCCGTCCAATAACTCGCATTTTTGTGCATTCTGCTTTTCTCTGCCTCTAGACCATTTCGGGGTGTTGCCAACTAACATTTTATAAACCAAACAATTATTTAACATAATTACATTTTTTATTAAACATTATTATCTTCTTTATTAAACAAACATTATTAAATTCTTATAAACAAAACATTTAATTATTAATTCGACATTACTACACTCGCATCACCCTTGAAAATAAGTTTTACACTAGGAAAACTTGTTAATATCGTTTAACAAATGTATTTATTTATTCAACAAATTTATTTATTTTGCAGTTTTTTTCTTTTTTTTCTTTAATAAATTCAAAGTTGAAGAGAGAACAAATCATTAGAATGACAAATTCCACACATCAGATATTTTGTATCATTTTATAAAATCGAAAGAAAAATTTTAGAATTGTCACATTTTCATAAAATAACATTTCACACTAATAATCAAATTTACAACCTGTAACGAATCTGTTACGTGACAAATAACGGATAATGTTCTGAACACTGGTCACACAAATTTCAAGTTCACAATCTGTTCCAGCGATTTCTCATCAAGATCGCTTTACATTCGAAACAATTATTTATACAGTTACGTAGTACTATCAGGGCAACATAGAAATAACAAGAAAATGTTTACAAAAAAATACTGACCCGAGCGCACATACTATTTCACAAAACACAAAACAAATTTGGACAATAATCAGCACATTAATTGCTGAACGTTGTTTAGCTCACAATCCGCACAGTTGACAACGGACTTCTTAATTTTCCAAACGCATCTTTCCTGCGAAAAAAGAAAAGAGAGACGTCCAATTCTAAGAGGATCAGGGGATGGAGATATACTGAAAGTGGAACCACGCACCGGAATTGGAAGGAATTTGCAATTCTAGAAGTCGACGAAGAAACTCGCCTCTGTCATCTCGACTTTTGTCGGCGAACGCTGCTTTTCCTACGTCCAGCTGAGGGACTCTCCTACTGGCAATAATCAAACGATCAATTCGCCGTAGGCGGTTTCACAACGAACCTACTGTATGTCTGTATGGACAGTAAAGCCTTAGACACTCGTTCAAACTCTCGTGGTTTGCCTACCGAGTGCTAAAACACATATTGAGTGAAGCATTGAGCAGCTGGAGCAGGACTGCCCGAAAAATACTAGTAGACCATCTGGGACCGAAGCTGTCCTGCACTAAGTCGCTGCGCATTCGGTTTCGTTTCCCTCACTCTTCTCTTTTCTCGGATCATGTCAAGAATAGCGAACCCAATTTTATCATGTCAAGAATAGCAAACCCAATATAAATATCATGTAAAGGAAAAAGTTAAACATATGTAATCTTCACTTTATTGATGAAAGAATAAATAAAACAATTTACTGAAATGAATATGAACCGTATACTAATTTATTAAAAAGGAAATTGAGTGGCAATTGCGTTACAGAAATTAATTAACCTGTTTACTTTATTTCTTTCCATCCACATGAATGTTGTAAATAACCTGGAAGAAATTCGCGTTTGCATCCTCGCATGTTGTTAATTTTAGCCCTATGTCTTCCCCAATACGATTCAATATGTTGTGTATGAACGCCTGTCTGTGGATTAACGGAGTGCAAAGAGTGGTTGACGGTTCTGTGCTGGTAATTTGGATTATTGGCCAGATTTCTGTAGGCTCGCCATTCATCACTATGGATAATTGATCCATCTCTCACCACTTTTCGATTATTGCCAAAAGTGTTTCTTGGTCTCTGTGTTCAACTACTTCCATATACCCAACTGCTGGTGAATAACTAGTATCTACTAGGCCAAACACCCAAACTTGACTTCTAGGGCCCGCCCTCGATGGTGTTTTGGTTTATAGGAAAAACACGATTCATCAATTTGAACAATTACCCCAGGTCCGCCAAGTTGTATAGGATTAAGCTCAAAATGTCTTGTACACACCTCTCTGAAAAAGTTGTAGAAATCCACTATGGTCTGACGAGACTTATTTACAATTCGAGAAGTTTCCTGTTCACTCATTTCATTGCACCAACAATATATGACATGTATCCACTGCTGAAGTTTAACTAACGTAGTCTCTATTGAGATTGGTAGTCCTATTATTGTAAAAATACTTATTTTATTTATTTGCATTTATAAATTTGTTTATATAATAAATATTAAAATATTACAATTTCTCTTATGTTACAACTAGCCTAAGACCCGCCCTTCGTGCGGGTCGCGGGTAGCAAAAATTAACCAAACTATCACGACTTAACCTAACCAATCGTCAAGGGCGTACAATTAACCTAAAAAAATAAATAAAAAACAATACATTTTTTTTATTTATTTATTTTTATATATTAAGAGAAGAGGATTCTTTATACTGTACGGCATTGACGATTGGTTAGGTTAAGTCGTGCTAGTTTGGTTAAATAAAAAAAGACTAATATAAAAGCATTTAATACGTCCTTAACTAATTACTTAAAATTGGGAAACATAAACCTACCGTCTGAAGTTATGAAAACGTCCTTGAGGACTTCCCATGTCAAGAATAGCGAACCCAATTTTACCATGTCAAGAATAGCGAACCCAAAAATTCCCTTCTCAAGAATAGCGAACCCTGCAGGTGTTGGGTTCGCTATTCTTGACATGATCCCTTTTCTCGTCTCTTCTCTTCTCTCTCTCTCATCTCTTCTCTCTCTCATCGGTGATCAATCACCTATCGGGTCAACTAAACTCAATGGATGGAATTTGGATCCAACTTAGTTGCTTTCAAATCGAGCCTTTCGAAATTTTGAAAAAAAAACAAAAATTATTCAAAACGTTTGTACTGCTACTGATTATCACTTCATATTTAATTTGACCGAATTTTCTCGACACCTCACTTCGAAACAATAACTATAATTTTCTCTGGGCAAATTTATGGAAAAATATGACAAATCTCACAAAATTTCACAAAAATGTAATCACGCCTAGCTACCAAGAAGGTCACTTATGGCAGTTACATCGGAGAAGATAATAAAAAATCATCAAACGCAACGAAACAATACTGCACAGTAGAAACATAAAAGCGCCCATACATAGTAACCGTTATTATAATTTAAAAAATATTATTATTCCAACTACCTTCAGAAATCACATCGATACATTTAAATACAAAAAACAAAAATGAAAAACAGAAACTTCATGTCATCAATCCTCGACGATCATGAACCATCTTACACTTTGTGGGGAGCACACACAGATTAACCACAAAAACGTTACTGGCAATATAAAAGGCTCCATTTCCGGCCAACACTCAAGCTAAAGTTTCAATTGCACGAGAAATCCCAAATGAAGTTTAAAAAATAACAAGTTTCCGAAACAGAATCATTAAATATAAAAAATTTAAACATTCATACCGAAAATTAAATTAATACATTAATTCCAGCCTGCAACGCTAAATTTCACAGGAAGAAAACTCTAATTCGCAAAATGACATCTGAGAATCAACTCTCTCCTTCAACACAAAACCCAGCATGGTTTGTAAATCACCAGAATTCCAGTAATTTATCGTTTCCAAGTGAAACTAAATACAATTTCCCATCGTTATTCTAAATAAGAACAGATATTATGAACCCAAAAATTCAGCGCAACCTAGTACATAAACAAAAATTAAAATAAATCATTGCATAATGAAGAGAGTGTTCACTTTTTGTTGGAAGCGAACCTCTATAAAATATACCTAACCGAATTAAACTGCAGTACATCGTGAAACATTTTTTGTAACATTTTCTATGCAAACGCGCGAACGAGAAAAAATTTTCATTATTTTTATCCAAATTAAAATGTTAAACCAAAAACACTCCTTATCACAATAAAATTCAGAACAAAAAATTTTAAACATTGTCATTAAAAGGGGATTGTCATTAAAATGAAAGAAAGAAAAAATAGACAACAACAATCAGCCTACCTATAAAAATATAAAAATGAATGAATATATAAAAAATTCAAAAACAGAAATTAATTTACCAAAAGAATTTACGAAAACAATTCCTGTATTTCGATTAACAAATTTTTATCTTTTTATACCAAATTTAGCTTACTTTGAGGGATCACACAATTTATATACGGCAAGCAAATAAACTCAAGCAGTCCGAATTTAACCCAGTATAAATTAGTGTATTTAACGATTATTTTTCGACTTTAAACCTAAAGTACAATGATCTATCTTAAACTAGAAAGCGAAAGCGAAAAAGCGAACTTAAACTACAAAGCGATCCTTAAAAGTATACACATATGATAGTCATGTGTCGACTTGACGTCCTTTATTTTAATAAACATAAATTCCATTATCCGTCGAAGAACAATCTCAAAAACTGCCTACTACATACTGTAAAATTTTGTTACTCACTTCTTTAATCTCTTACAATGCTCTACAATATACACACACACACACACACATATATATTTTTATTACCTAGAAATGCGTTACAATTTGCGCAGCAAACTTTGAAATCGACCGTATTAAATCGCATGTAACAATTTTATGACAACTAAAATAATTTACTGTCATATAAGTGTGAATTTTATTTACTAATTATTATTATCATTACCACAATCATTTCCAATGCCGAAAACATAAACACAAAACAATTTTTAAAAACAAAATAGGCAGGCTGTAAAAGAGCAATAACAGTTGAAGAGGAAAGGAAAAAAGAAATGAGTCATCGGACAGCAAATCCCAATTTTAAATGTCTCTCTCGCTCTCTCTCCGACTGAACGAAACGAAATCTAAAGAAAACGAACTGAGGAAGGGATCAACGAGAAGAAAAAAAAAAAAAACGACTCTCGAAATTCGACTCCAAGTTTATGACTCCACGTTATAACGGCCTCGACAAGACGACTCAGAGAAATTTGAGTCGGAACGGATTGGAAACAACAGATTGGAAACATTTTGACCGTGAAAATTACGAAAATGCGCGCTATGAGAAGAAATTTTGAAAATGATGGGCGCCATCTTGAATCAACGAATTTTGAAGGAAAGGGAATCGGAATTTGCTTAATTTTGTAAAGACTATAAAACGAGTAGCGAAACACAATATATACTAATTTTCCTCGTACGGAGAACATGGGAAAATGCTCTTATTTTAATTTAATAGGGATCACTCGTGATTAATCAAAAGAGCACACACAAATTTTCAATTCCTATTCATAAGACACGAAATAATGCAAAAGCCTATGTTAATAACGGAGTGCGTGAGTTCGTATTATTAAATTGATAACAATTTAATAAGATTAGCTGCCACCAAATAATGTAGTGATTCCCATTCCTTCCCTTTTATAATTCATTCTTTTCTTTACTTTCTATTATCACTCGTTTTCTCTGTCTTTATACGGACGCGGACTGACGGTTGAGCCATTTCACTTTCGAATAAAGCAAAAGAGACCGGGGGATTAATTATACAATTAATTACACTTTACTGACTTTTTATTTATTCCGGAAACACTTTTTGATAAACGGAGTAATGCGAGGGGGAAATTAGCGTTAACATTTAGCCGGAGAGAGACACGAAAGAATATTCTAAATTTACAAAAACATCGTAATACAAAAAAACACCTTATTAGGCCAACGGCCGTCCAGTAACTCCCATTTTTTGGGCATTCTGCTTTTCTCTACCTCTAGACCATTTCGGGGTGTCGCCAACTACCATTTTATAACCAAACAATTATTTAATGTAATTACATTTCTTATTAAACATTATCATCTTCTTTAGTAAACAACCATTATTAAATTTTCATAACCAAAACATTTAATTATTAATTCAGCATTACTAAACCCCAATGAATTGGGTCGTGATTCGTTTGGGGGGGGCGGAAGGCTGAAAAGCTGGGCTTTACCGCGCGCCAGCGGCCGTTACCGGTTCTAGAACCCGGGACCGATGGATTCGTAGCGAGCGGCGCTATCCACCGAGGTGTGACATTGAATTGAAAATCCAGTGGATCTACAACTTCTTCAGGGAATGTCTACGGGTTGCCAAATTCAAGGTATATCATCATCAGAATCGGAAGCACGCAGTCCAGTACCATAGGGGGGCTGTGCAGACCCAATTCCTATTCATTATCATGCTAACAGACAGAAAACGGAAGGACGGTGAGGGGGACATTTTCAAACTGATCCATGTGTCTCCCATTTTGCCATCATACTTTAATGATTCCTCACCCAACGAAAAAAAATTGTACGAAAATTAAAAGACATTATATATATATATATATATATATATATATATATATATATATATATATATATGTATAATGTATATATATAATGTATTACGATGTTTTTGTAAATTTACAATATTCTTTCGTGTATATATATATATA